>CAUYON010028626.1:0-36069 GCA_963573935.1 Arctocebus calabarensis
TTTTTGGCTATTGGAGCCTCCGGTGGGGGTTGGAGGTCCCCCTCCTTGCCAGTCATCGAGCCCGCTGGTTCTTCAGCTGGCTGCCGCAGCACCGACACCGCGAAGGAGGAGGCAGCTGGTCTGCCAGCTCCGCTGAGCTGGCCAGGGCGCCAATGTCCTGCATCAATTCTCCCTTTCCAAGTAGAAACCCCAACTGCTGTTAGGGAAAAGGGGCGAAGACTCGATTTAACTGCTTCCTGCTGAATCCGGCGATGATAGAAGGGGACAGTTAGGGTTTCTCCTAGGGAGAATGATACAGGGGTTCTTGGACTGGAACCATCTTTATTGTGTGTGGCTTGATGACATTTCTGGAAAACATAAATCTCATTAGTATAATCAGTAATAGGCAAAGGTAGAGCAGCATCAGGTCAGAAGCACTTATTCAGTGATGCTAAACACTTTTTTATTTCTTTCCCAGAACAGAAATTATGGACTATAATGCATTTGCATCACAATACTCTCTATGTTACTTAGAATACCATGGGACAAAGTGTTTTCTAGTCTTGTATAGAAACATGCAAGTCAGGCACACATGACTTCTATACACAGGAAAACTATAAGAGAGGAAATAGATTACACATGTTTTTTCTACATGTGGCAGATATGTAATTCTTATCTTAGAAGAGGTTCAGAGAATATAGTATATTTTACATTAAAAATGCAAAGTTATCAAATATATCTCTTCTTGGGAGAAAGAAAAATCATTACATTGTACTTTCAGGGCCTCGGACTCCCTAAAGGGAAATTTCCCAAAGATTTTCCATCCCACAAAGTTAAAGAGTTTTTAATACAATCATCTCACCAATGTCAAAAAGAATTATTATTATCATTATTATTATTATTTTGAGACAGTCTCACTGTGTTGCCCCAGAGTAGAGTGTCCTGACATCGGAGCTCACAGCAACCTCAAATTCCTGGACTCAAGTGATCCTTTTGCCTCTGCCTCCTGAGTAGCTGGGACTATAGGCACCCACTACAATGCCTGGCCAGTTTTTCTATTTTTAGTAGGGGTGGGGGTCTCTCCCTTTCTCAGGCTGGTTTGAACTCGTGAGCTCAAGCAAGCCACCCTCCTCGGCCTCCCTGAGTGCTAGGATTAGAGGTGTGAGCCATTTTGCCTGGCCCAAAATGAGTTATTTAACGTAAACTCATATGCTTGTGGCTTTTTTCTAAAGAAAGTGTAGATAGATATCCATAAATGACCCTTGCTATTATATATCATTTTTTCATTCCTCCATTTAGTTAGTAAGTATTTACTGAGAATATACTATATATGAAGTACTGTATTAAGCATTGTCAAGAACTTAAAATAACCTTACACATTGTGAGTACTTTCTGTCAGAGTTAAAAATGTAGTAGGGTACTCTGGGCAAGTTCCCATGAGAGGGAACTTCTGCATAACAGCACAAGATATACAGACAAGGTCACAGGCAGGACATATGACAAAGTGCCAAGTAAGTGGGCAGAAGTGTGCCAGAAAAATACCTGTGTCTCCTTTACTTGATGCCTCCTACAAACCTGAGCGGATCTGTCCTCTTCTTCTGTCTATCCTTCGGTAGTAGGGTCAACCCCAGTAAGACCAGCCTCAGAAAACATTGTGTTAGTAGCTGGCCTGATCATTAAGCTTTCCTTTTCTGTCCCCTCAAGTCTGTTTACCTGCCCACGTTGCTCCACATTTTTGGTGCTTGTACATCATTTCATGTCAGCATCCTACAAGGTATTTCAACTCATGAATTTACCTTGAATATGTATCAAGAATCCTTTTATTGCAAGACATACAAACCTAACTTGACTTAGATGTGGATCAATCCAAAGTTCAATTTATGTCAGCACACTATCTCACTGTCTCTAAGCTCTGGGATTTCCCTTCAATGACTTCCAACAGTGGTAAGCTCTTGTTAGGTGGTAACAAAGAGTGCTCATTGCAGCAGCCAGCTGACATTTCTGCAGTGCTATCATTTTAAAAGGATAATGCTTATTGTGCTCTCACTTTGAGCAAATATCCTAGGGAGGAAATTAACTACCTATCCTTAACCAACAACTATGATCTAGGTAATTGGTTTTGTATTCGCTCCTGGAGCTGAAAAATAATAGGTCCCCAAAGACATGCTGGCCTGGTAAAAACCAGTATTTGGTCCCTAAAACTTGCCCGTTGGAGTATAATAAAAGAGACATAATTTTGTAAACATTCTAATTGCTTTTTCGTGTGTAATAAACATATGCCTGGCTGCATATTAGCCCTTCCCAGATAACACTCACCTATCTCTAAAATGTAGCAAGAGAGATAGAAAAGCAATAACTCACTTTGTGAAATTAACAGAAGAGACTTTACTGGAACACCCTAAATTCTTGTGATTGTTTGGGTTTGTCTTCCTTAGGTCTTTCACATTAGTACAAATGACTTTAACTCTATTGTACAATGTAAAACTGGCATGTGCTTTTTATTATTATTTACAGCTGACAGTGATTATTTACGCCATGGGCAAGTAAAATGCTGTCAAGGGAATCCTGTAATAATTATTTTCAAAGGTGTATGTGCACATGAATGGGAAAGAAAGTAATTAAAAGCAAATTTACAGGTTGTCACCAAGTGCATTTACTGTAAGGTAAATATATTTATTTCTAAAATTCCACTGGAAATATATCAAAGCTATATTTTCTCTTGTAATTGAGTTTACTAACATGTGTCCCTGGGAATATTCATAGGATTGGTTAATATTGGAGTGACTTTTAGGACATTTTATTATTTGAAACTTAGCACAAAACTCAGAAATGTGCCAGTCAATTGAGAAAAAAAAAAAAGAAAGAAAACTATAATAAATAAATGATGTGGTAGATCAAGAATAACTGAGAAGACTCTTCATCTATTTTCCTGGCCTCCTAATGGAATATCCTTCAGATAACTTTTGCAAATAGCTACCTAAAATATGAGAAAGGACTCTGGCTTTCCATTTAGGCCAGACATGGATTCAAATCTTGCATCTATCATTTACTGGCTAAGTAACCATGGTAAAATATTAGTTTTCTTATTCATATGATGGAATTCAAACAGCTACTTCATAATGTTGATAACAGTATTAATTGACACAATGTTCATAAAATGCTTAATGAAGTGCCTGGCAAAACAGAAACATTCAGTAAGTGTTGGTTCCCTTTTCTTAATTTTTATGCATTTCCATTTGTATGAAGTTCTATACCAGAAATAAATGAAAATGACAGACAAATCCTTTCTAAAGATTATTTCATTAGCAGTACATTTTATTATGCAGCATATAGTAATTTACAGTGGTTTCCAAGGGAAGTAGTGGATTAACCGAGAAAGGGACACAAGGGACCTTTCTGCAGATGATGGAAATTGCCTTGTATCTTGACTGGTGTGATATTTGCAAAGGTATATACGTTTGTCAAAACTCATCAAAGGTTAACTTATACAAGTGCATTTTATTGTTTGTAATTTTACTTTAAAATAGAAGAGAAAGGAATGCAGAACAGTATGTGTAGTTATACAACATCAGAACAATCCAAGGGCCCCGAATTTCTATCCCCTAAACTTCTATATATTTGATACGTAGGATAGAAAAAAAAGATTATAGCTAGAACCCAGTGGGTCCTGCTCCTGCGCATGGAGGTGTGGTGCCTTCCTTCCCCCTCTCCGCCCATCCTTCCTTCCTACTCTTCCTCCTCTTTTCCTTCGTCTTTCTCTTCTTTATCTTCTGCCTTCCCTGCCTTCTTCCTCCCACCCAATGTATATTTACTTTAACAATTAAAAAAATGCATACACACATTAAAAGCAGCAAGAAAATTTTTATACTTTATCATTTATTCTTCCAGATATTTCCATCATTTAGTTAATTTCTCTTTTACTATACATTTGAGATGATGCTGATTATACCTTTTTGAAGCCCATTGTTAATGTATCATAAGCATTAGTCTACTAAAATCCTTTCTAGAGATTATTTCATTCCATTAGGCAGCATATAGGAATTTAGCTATTCATTCTGTGAGCATGTATTTTTAGATAATGTTAATTTTATTTTTTAAAACAACTTTGATGAGCAACTTTGTATCTACACTTTTTAAAATTATTTAAAAATTTTTTAATCAAAATTATACATGTACATGTTTTAAAGAGTCAAATATTTGTGCAAGGCATATTTAAAAACAAGAGAACATGAAAATCCCCAAACATTTTTCCCTACCTCTTTCACTCATTACCGTAAGTTTTCTCTCCCTGAAGACAACCACTTAATATTGTTGTACTTTTATTTATTTATTTATTTTTGGAATTTCATTCTCTATGTCTAATTAATATGCTTATTTTGGCATTTGTTAATTTTTAAATTTTGAACACGATCTGTTGAATTCTTATGTTGAAAAATGAAATTGATTTATTGTGTATACCACTCTTCACCATGTACCACCTGGCTGCCATCTATGCATCATCTCAATAGAGTTGTGAAGGTCTATAACCCATTAAATATTACTTTGTCTTGCTTTGAAAGGCAGTTGTGGTTAAGAGTAGAATTTGAATATTCCTCATTTCTATGATGAAATATTATCTTAATATAATCTTAATGACACCTTACACTCATTACGACTTTTGACATGTATGGATATATTAAAAGCTATTACATATTGGCAGATAAATCACCTTTTTATGTTCTTATGTGACCTCAGACTTTCTAATCAGCCTTCTGGAAGAAAGATAGAGTACACTCTCATGGAGGTTTCTCAATAGCTAGGCTTCAATGCTGGTAACATTAATAATACCCATATGTGAGGCTTCATTCAGAGAAACAGAACAAGAAGGGTGTAAATATTAAGACAAAGCAGTAAAAATATTGGGAATGCCATGCTGAATATATATATGTGTGTGTGTGTGTGTGTATATATTCACATATGTAGTATATATGTATATATTTATTGCAAAGATTTAACTTTATGCAACTGTGGAGTCCAGTTGAGTAGTCTCTGAAAGGTTATTGTCTTTGTTTCTGATTCTGTACTTTGAAATCCACAGCACAAATACTTGGGAGGGGAAATTGGGTATGAAGGGGTAGAGCAAGAAGAAGACAGAATCTACAAGCATGAACTGCAGCCCATGAAGATATGTTGAAATCTGTATAGTTCTTATGCCTCCTCAGAGAGCCGTGGGTGTCCTGGCAAAGCCATGGTGTAAGACACACATTTGCCCAGGAAACAGAGATGCTGAAGGAAGATCTAGGGAAAGGTAGAGCATTTGTGAACCTGGCTATTGCCTTATGCCAACATGATGAGTCAGCAGATCTATTATAATGTCTATGAGCTATAAAATGACTGTTCTTTTGTCTTTTCTGGGACATGGGATTATATAAGGACTGAAACTTAGTGCATGTGTGTTCTCGCTGCCCTGCTTATGGCATTGACGGATGCTTTTAATTGAGTTGTGGGGTTTGGTCTAAATGAGTTTCAAAGTAGGGCACTTTGAAGATTGACTACTTACTATATGTGTGACCTTGAACAGCCTCCCAAAGCACAAAGGGCTAAGAGATTCCTTCAGAAGAGACAACCATGAAGCAGTGAAATTATTAAGTAATTAAAAGGGAAATGCAAATGCAACAGTGAGAAGGATTAGATTGAGAGTGGAAGATGGCACATTCACAGAAATAGATGAACAGACAGAGCAATGGACATAGATATGCCGATATCTACAGATGCCTATCAGTCATCCAAATGAAGATGTTTAGTAGGTAGTAGGATAATTGAGTCTGGAGTTCACAAAATAGGAGACCAGGACTGGAGAAATCCATCTGTGAGCCATCAACATATAAATGGCATTTAAAACCATGAGACTAAATGAGATCACCACGGGAATAAAAGCAAATAGAAAAGATAAGCTGAAGGGATGAGACCTAGAATATATCAAAATTTAGAGAGAAAGCTGATGAAGGGAAGTCTTTAAAGAATTGTGAAAGACAGAGAGGTAGGAGGAAAACCAATTGGTGTGGGATCCTGGAGTCAAGTGAAAAGTATGTTTTAAGGACCAGGATCTGTCCATTGCATTTAAAAACATGAAGGTCTTTGGTGATCTTTACACTAAATGAATGGGGAGCTGATTTTATGTGGAAATTAAACTGACCTTCCCCGGGTTCTGTAGTGGAACCCAGGTGGATACACTGAACTAAGTGCTTGGATGCAGACAGAAATAGGACATAGTATCAGAAGAACTACCCAGCCAGACTCAGTACAGGCATGAGAATATAACCCATGGGAACTAACTGATGGATATGAGCTAAGAGAACTACAGTGTTCATATTATGTTCCATATCTTATCTTGGAGAGGCCATGACAGTTTGTTTCCCATTTGGTTGATACTTAAGGATTTTTAAAAATTAACTATTCATGTTCTTTTATTTAAAGGTATGGCCTATGTGTGTAATTCCAGATAAGATCTTTTGAGTCTCATTGAAGGAGTTAAGATATCTCCCGTATGTCCTCTCAAAGCAGTTTCTTTTAGTACTCATAGCATCAAATGGCTATCTTGGTAATTATGTATATTAAATGAATTACTGAGTGGAGAAAAACGTACTCATTTATTTTTCCTTTGGGGCAATATGAACCTTCAGTTTATTCTAATATTCAACTTCACTCAGCTTTACAATTTGTTTTTTTGACAAAGACGATTTGATTTGCTAGTGCATTCTGTGATACTGTCTAAATTGCTGGCAGATGCCTTTAGGAAGGAAGAATAAGCTCTCTTACTGTCTGAATATAACTGAGATCCAGCTACTGTTTCCTATTATGGCAAATATCTGTGTTTGGTAATTACCTAAGACTATTAAAATATCTCCTCCAAGCCTTCCCTAGGATCTCTGGCAATTTATAGCCATGATGTATGGCTTTCATTATTAGTGAAACTAGTGATAGAATTTCACCTTGAGTGTTCTCTGGAATTGGGTTGTGGGGTATTACTAGGATTAGACACCAAGACAGAAGGATGTAATCATATTATTAGCAAGGAGATAGGGATTCCAAGGTTTTTGTGTAGCTGCAAAGGCTTCTGATTCTGATTACAAAATTCAGGCTGATCAGAAGTTTTCTATATAGCTGTGTGTCCAATTATCTTTGATACATATTTTATACCTATTATGACCTAAATTAATGTTGTTATCTGTAAAGTCATATCTTGTACTTTTTTTTCTATTGATTTACTTGACTTCTTGTTCACCATTCAGAAGCAATGTATCAACCACCAAGAAAGAATAGTATCACAGTATGTTTCACAAGCCCAGTTTTATAAGTTTGCAGATGAAAAATGTGCGATTTTCTCTGTCATTATGAGGAATGATTCTGAGCCAGACGTTTGCTCTTTCAGAGACTAAGCTTACTTACTTATAAAATGGAAATGACATTTACCTCACAGAGCAAGAACCAGAAGTGCTTGGCATTCAATAGGTGTTTTAATAAATGGTAGGATTGCCTCATAAAATATTTTATTTATTCTTAATCCTACCTCAAGTACCAGACTCAACTGTAAAATAAAATCCTCTTTCAAAAATTTTGTCCTACACACAATCATATTAAAAAAGTACACATCATGAGTACTTGATCTGTGTAACACTCATTTGCTTATGTAACAGGATTTACTTTGAGGATATGATTACCGATGGCTGTCCTTTCCTTACGTAGACTGAAGCATTTCATTCTCACATTGACAGCTCCTCTTTAAGACTATCTTTTGGCTTATGATTGCCCTTAGGGCACTTCAGGGAGGCATCAAAATAGTGGCAGAATTATCTCCCAATGTGGACTTGATATTGCTTTTGGTCAAGGGTGACTAATTGATGAGTAGTTGCTGTGGACAGAGAAAGATTCTTCCATAAAGAATGTCTGGACAAAGTTGCAAGCTTATCTAGTTGGCTTCTAAGAATACTAAGTAGCCACATATACTTACCAGAGTTTCCCTTCTTTGATCACATTTCCTGATGTGTTCTTCCAAGACTTTTTCTTTTCTGCCCACCTTTTTCAAACTCTTAGCTTCTCATACATACTGCCTTTAACTCTTCACATCAAAAGTTTGCCTATCTCCCAGGCTTCTCTTAATTTTTTATACAAATGCCTTCTCTTTTTTTTTCCTTTCATACTAACTCTTACTGTGCAACCAAGAAATTTCTGAGTTTAAATTATCAACCACAGGATAAATTGGCCTTCTTTATTCCAGCATCAGTTTTGAAATATGATGGCTATTGAGTTAGAGTTCTCCAGAGACACAGAACCAATGGAATATCCATCTATGTATCATTTGTCTGTCTGTCTGTCTGTCTGCCTGCTTATCCATCCATCTATCTATCTATCTATCTATCTGTCTGTCTGTCTGTCTATCTATCTATCTATCTATCTATCTATCTATCTATCTATCTATCTATCTATCTATCTAATGAGCTGTCATCTATCTCTCTGTGGTAAATAATAGGTATAGCTATAGCTATATGAGAGGAGATTTACTAAGGGCATTGGCTCATGTGGGTATGGGGGCTGAGAAGTCCCGTGTCAGGTCATCTGCAAACAGAAGACCCTGAGATGCAGGTGGCATGGCTCAGTCAAAGTCTGAAGGCCTCAGAACAAGGGAAGTTTATGGTGTAATTAATTTCCAGCCAAAGGCCAAAGGCCTGAGAACTTGAGGAGTAAGAGGTAGGTGCTGGTATAAGTTTTGAAGTCCCAATGCCAAAGAACCTGCAGTTATGATGCCTAAGGACAGGAGGAGAAGAAAGTCCACCTCTAAGAGAGAGAATGAGGGAGTCCTTTTCTCTCCCTTAATTTTCTACCCTGGTAGATTGTATGGTGCCTGCCCACATTGAGGGTGCATTTTTCCCACTCAGTCTACTGACTCACACAATAGTCTCCTCTGGATACAGTTTAATAGAAACACTCAAAAGTAATTCTTGGCTAGTTCTCTAGGTATTTCTCAAGCCAATCAAGTTGACAACTAACATTAACCATCACAACCTCCTTTTTATTTTCTGAGAGGAGGGAGTATTTTCATTCTATTCTAGCAAAGGTGGCCTTCTTCAACGGAACATGCCTAATGATTTCCTATCATGCATCATAGATAAGCATAACCTTGGAGTTTTCATGTCAGAGAAAAGGTTGAACTTTCATGTCCTGCTGCATTTGGTGTGATTTAATGGCCACAAAAGGAAAATATTGCTACAGAATAAACAGCTCTTGAGTAGCAAATCAGTTGACTCAGTTTATTCTTTTAGCCTCAGTAGTACTTGAAGAATAAGATAGTCAGAGATGTTGTTTCTATTGTAAACTAAAAATAAAATCTTTAGCCCCCCACCTCTGGGGCTAAATAGTCTCTGACTGAATAGTCTCTGCCCAGGCTAAGGGAACCCCAGGAGAAAATTTAAAACTGAGTTCTGAGCCATGAAGGGAAGGGAGGTTGGACACAGCTCCTTATACCCCCTCCCTGTTGGAATTTAGACACAACTGACTAATATCAGTGTTAAGACAGAGATCATAAGATTAACAGAATAGACTCTTAGAAAGAATAAGATACTAAAGTCCATGTAGGGCAAAGGTTAAGTCATGCATATAGGCCTTCAATTTGTTTAATAGATCCATTTTAGTCAGCATATGGTGGCTTGTTCTATGATTAACAGACTTCCTTATCTTATCTTAAAATATTCGTTTCTACTGACTCAAAGCTTTTAGACCAAACCTTTATTCCCTATAGCTAGTTTTCAATTAAAAACTCTCTAAATCAACCTGTAATCCATATGTCCCCACTTTAAGATACCCTGTCTTTTCTGGCCAAAGAAATGGATATCTTCCATGTATTGATGATTTATGATTTTACCTGAAATTCCTGTCTCCCTAAAATGTATAAAACCAAATTGTAACACAGCCATCTTAGGTGAATTTTCTTAAGATCTCTTGAGACTATGGTCACTGGGCTGTAGTCACTCAAATTGGCTTGCGATAAACCAATAAAACTCCTTAAATTATTTTACAGAGTTTTTTTTTCCATTAACATTATGTTGAATGAGATGAATAAATTTCCCTATTGGGAAATACCATTTGTGTCTTCAGATGTGAGATGCTTATATTGCGTAATATTGTAAGGGAGAGAATGGCCTGTTGTCTCATCCTGGAGGTTGATAAATCAGAGACTCATGCCTGATTTTTTTCACAAATTTAATTAGATATAAATTATATGCCACAAAATCCAGTATCTTTTAATATATTTACAGACTTGTGCAACCATTGCTAAAATGATTTTTTTGAACATTTTTATTACCCCAAAAAGAAACATCTTACTCATTAGCATCACTTCTTATTTCCTCTCTTTTTCCAGCCCTAGGCAATTATTAATATATTTTATATTAATAAAATATTAATATCTGGTTTTTGCCTATTTTTGACATTTCATATAAATGAAATTATTCAATATGTGGTCCTTTGTGATTTTTCACTTTGAATACAATCTTTAAGGTTAATCCATATTGTAGCATGTACCAATATTCTTTATTCCTTTTTATTGCTAAATAACATGTGCATATGCCACATTTTATTTACTTCATTCATTAGCTCACAGATTCTAGGTTGTTTGTAGCTTTTAGCTCTTATGAATAAGAATTAGTGTACAAGTTTTTTTTGTGTGTGTATATATATGTTAATTTGTGGTGGGCTTATATTTAGGAGTAGAATTGGAGAGTTGTATATTAACTCAATGTTCAATATTTAAGAAACTTCTAGACTATTTTCCATAGTGCCTGCAGGTTCAAGTTTCTCTACATCATAATCAATATTTATTACTGGTTTTCTTTTTTTTTTTCATAGCTGTCCTAGTAAATGTGATCTGATAGCTAATTGAAGTTTTCATTTGTGCTTTCTCAATAGCTAATGATATTGAGCATATTTTTATGCTTTTATTGGCATTTGTATATATATATAAATCTTCTCTAAAGAAATGTCAATTAAGTTCTTTTGCTCATTTATAAATTAAGTTGTTTCTCTTTTACATGTATTATTAAGTCGTATTATTTATGTATTCCACATACAAGTTCCTTATAAGGCATGCAGTTTGCAAACATGTCTTATTTTTTATAGATTATATTTTCACTTTCTTTTTAATATTGTTATATATTTATTGGCAGTGTCCTTTTGAGTGAAAAAGTTTCCTATTTTGATAGAGTTTAATTTACCCCTTCTTTCTTTTGTCATTTTTGCTTTTGCTCTTATAACTATAAAATCTTTGACTAACTCAAGATTATGAAGATTACCTTCGTATTTTTCCTTAGAGTTTTATAATTTTATTTTTCACAGCAATGTCTCTGATTCATTTGAAATTAATTTTCATGTTTTGTATGAGGTTAAGGTTCAAAATAATTTTTTTCATGTGTCTATATAGTGGTCCCTATACCATTTCTTGAAAGCACTCTTCTTTCCTCATTGAGCTGTTTTGACAACTCCTGTGGAAAATCAAAAATTGTAATTGTAAATCATATTTGTGAGAATTTATTTTTGGATTCTCAGTTTTATTTTAGTGAAATATGTGAGCAACCCTTATTCCAGTACCACGTCATTATCTTGATTACTGTGGATTCCTAGCAGGTTTTGAAATCGAGAAATGTGAGTCACCAACTTTTTAATTCTTTTTTCCTCAAAGATTGATTTGATTATTCTAGGTCTTTTCCAGTTGCACATGGATTTTAGGATAAGTTTGTCAATTCCTCAAACTAATTCAGCTGAGTTTTGGTAGGAATTGTGTCAAACCTGTAGTTCAATTTGAGTAACTACTGCCATCTTAACAGTATTAAGTCTTCAGACTTGTGAACACAGAATGTTTTCCTATTTTTATAGGTCTTTTCTTTTAGTAAGTTTTTGTAGTTTGAAGAATACAATTTATTTATTTATTTTGTTAAATTTGTTCCCATATTTTATTTTTTATGCCATTATATTTATAAATGAAACCATTTAAAAATTTTATTTTCAGATTACTCATTGCTAATGTATAGAAATGCAATTAATTTATATATATATTGATCTCTTACCCTGGCACCTTGTTGATTGTTTTTATTAGTTCTAAAAGTTTTTAATAGATTTTTCAGAATTTTTTTATATACAAAATTATATTATCTGCATGTTAAGGTATTTTTTTTATTTCTTTTTTCTTACCTTTTATTTGATTCTTTTATTCTCATGCCCTGGCTGTAATGTCCAAAACAGTGTCGAATAGAAGTGGTGAAAAAAGACATCATTAGCATGGTCCTGATCTTAAAGGGAAAGCATTTAGTCTTTTGACACTAAACATGATGCTAGCTGTGGGTTTTTCATAGTTGTCCTTTCTCAATATGTAGAAATATTCTTCTATCCCTAGCTTATCAAGTGTTTTTATCAGGAAGGGGTGTGGGACATTTAAAATGTTTTTTGTACATTTATTGAGATAATCATGTGATAATCATGTGTATTTATTCTTTATTATATTGGTATAACTTATATTAGATGATTTTCATGTTATACCCACCCCAAATTTCTGGTCTAAAGCCCGGTAGATCTTTACTAGCTGCTGAAAATTAGTGTTCTCCACAAATTTACATGTTGGAACCTAACATCCAGTGTGATAATGTTAAGAGATAGGGCCTTTGAGAGGTGTGATTAGATCACAAGGGCTCTGCTCTCATGAACGGGATTAGTGTATTTATAAAATGAAGTATGAGTAGCCTGTTTGGTCTTTCCACCATTTGAGGACTCAAAGTGGTGCCATCTATGAGGAACAGGCCCTCTTCAGATACCAAATCTGCTGGTGCCTTGATCTTGAACTGGACTTCCCAGCTTCCAGAACTGCAAGCAATAAACTTCTCTTCTTTATAAATTACCCAGTCTAAGGCATTTTGTCATAGCAGCCTGAACAGACTAAGATATTCTACTCAATCATTTATATGATCCTTTTTATATTTTGCTGGACTTAGTTTGCTAATATTTTGTTATGAACTATATGAAGTTTATAGGAAAAATAATAAGGAGGAAAACAGTTAACCTTTCATTACTCATCTTTTTCCCCAGGAGAATGACAGAAAGATGTTTGCACGCATGCACACACAGAGACACACACACACAAGTTAGCAGAACCCCCTGGTGTTTTTCTTTAATTTATTGAAGATGATATTTTTTTTCTTTCTTTTTTGATGGTCTTGACTCCATTCTCAATAGAATATCTCCCAAAGCATAATGATGTGGAGTAAGTAAGCAGAATTGGTTTGACGAGACAGAAGTTGTCAGAGAAAGAAGAGTACAAATTGTCAATTACCTGAGTAATTTGTCTAAAAAGGTATGTGGTAAAGGGATATGTGTAAGTATTCTAAGGGTTCCTAATATCTACAGTACTTGACAATTTACAAGGTTCTGTCCCTCTTAGTTGTGATGATATATGAACATGATAAAGAGTGGAAGACTAGAAGACAGGTGCCAGGGCATTGTTAGAGTGCTGACAGTCTGCATAGAAGGTTGGTTATGTATTGTATCTCAAATTTTCCATTGCTATGACCTAGACCTCATGATGTTTCTGCTGAGGTATCATAAAATCCCTTCTCTGTCACAGAATCAAGCATTAGCCACACTGGAAATTTTAGCAAAAGTTTGATATAATGAATTATTTCTATTTTTGATAGAGGTATATGGTGGCTGTTTATGATCCATAAAATAAAATTGCTAAAATGACCCTTTCAACCAAGCTTGAAGTTCTGAATACCTTTAACCTTCTCTTCTTCAATAATTATAGCTAAAATTTGCTTTATGAGCACGGCCGTATTTAATCTTCCACAACATGATGAAATAGTAACTACAGGGTGTCCTAGAAGTCTCCCTGAAAATGTCCATGTATGGAGAAAATGCGAAATTGTAGCTAACTGTACCTTTATTTACAAAATTTTACAGAGAAGTGGCCAACACATAGAGAATGTTTTGTAAATATTTCATAAAAATTTTGTAATGAATACCTTATAAATAAAGATACATTTAGCTACAATTTCCCATGTTCCCCACATATGGTGACTTTGGAGTCGACTTTTGGTGCACCCTCTGTTATTGTAAGTGGTGAAACTGGAGTTTACTACACATCTTTCCCAGAATTATCTAGCTAAGACAGCAAAACCTAGACCTGATTCCTGCTATCAGAGTGATAGCCATGACTACCTGGTATTTGAGAAGCAGTATGTAAAAAAACATCTAATGCCGGATTAATTAATCAAAGAAGCTGGTTTCCTTGTGGAGAAGCAAGAGGAATGTCATGATTTGTCTTCTCAAACTAAGCCCAATTTCATCCTGAATCCACCAATTATAGAGGAGAAAATTATGGTTAGACCTCTTATTTATAATATCTAGTGTGGAAATAGGCCTCTTGATTCTTGGATGGTAGTCGTACTTCATCCAGTAGAAATTATTTATACTCCCCCTTTTGATCCATCATGCATAATGGCCAGTTTATAGGGGAGGGAGAGAAGAAACAACTCTCATTTTCAACTTTTATAAAATCCGGCATTGAAGACTTTTTATGTCAAGTTGATGTATAAACTTTGTAAGTGGAAAGAGAGGGGTAGAAAATAAAATTTGCATCATTATGTAATTTGTTCTTGCATGGACACAGACAGAGAACTCAAATCAGATGCTGACAGTTTTAAGTTTAGCATTTGTCATTCCATCTTACAGTTACTTCACTGTAAAGCACTATCCATCCACTGTTTATTGTCACAGACTCCATATATATTACACATTAGTCAGTAGATTGCTGGCACCTGTTCTGATTCTGATATTGCCTGTTGGGCCTGATTTGCAGTGACTAAGTTTTGTCCTTCCTTTCATCTTATCCAACATAACAAGTGACCAAACACAGAGCAGCAAAATGTGCTATTAGGAGCAGTTGCAAGTTGGCATGAAAAATTCCGACATGGTAAGGTCAGGGATCATTCCATGGGCTACCAGGCAAAGTTTCTGTTTCTCTTTCTTCATTTTTCCCCCGTCAGAAGGATTCTTTCTTTACTGAGCTGCCTAGAGTTGGGGGAAGGGTGAATGAGTATTTCTGAGACCACTACCACTGGGATTGTATGCAGTCACACCCGAAACCATGTAGTAATGGTTATCACTCAAGGTGACTACTGCCTGGCTACAGCTGATGTTTATTGAAGGCCAAAGGGGACGTTAGTCAGCAGAGGAAAAATTTTGCTGGAACTGGGTCTATTCCTTCAGGGTAGCAAAGAGAGAGAATAAAAGCATCATTGGGGGCGGAGGCGCCTGTGGCTCAATGGGTAGGGCACTGGCCCCATATGCTGCGGGTGGCAGGTTTGGACCCGGCCCCAGCCAACTAAAACAGCAATGAGAATTGCAACAAAAAAATAGCTAGGTTTGTGGCAGGCGGCTATAGTCCCAGCTACTAGGGAGGCCAAAGCAAGAGAATTGCTTAAGCCCAAGCGTTGGAGGTTGCTGTGAGTTGTGACACCATGGCTCTCTACTGAGGGTGACAAAGTGAGACTCTGTCTCAAAAAAAAAAAAAAAAAAAACACCATCTATAAGCTAACGCCAAGGTTCGGGGTCTTCAGGATCTGCTTGGTGCTTTACTTTACCATAGCAGAGCAAGCACACAATTTCTAAGATAAAGTTGCTCTGTAGTTTCCCCTCTCCTTTTTCTCCAAGCTGAGCTGCCTGAATTTGGGGAGGAGTGATACAAGGCCAAACCTTGCCCCAGTACTGCAGTTGTTGAGTTGTTGTGGCCTGACTGCCTCTCAAATTTATTCCAGACCCCAGACCACTTTGATGAGCTGGTAGTAGACCCAGCTTGAATTTGAATCCCTCCTATTAGGGCCGAGAATCCCCCTTTGGTTAGGGCTTGTCTGAATTCTCCCTCTGTGGGCACTACCAGAATTCTGGTGCACATTGTTTTCCACCTTGACAGGGCCTCACTGAGTTCTAATACAAAGTCCTACAGTCACTTTGCCCACTCTCCCCTACGCATACAGATTACCCTTCCATGTGGTGATGATGGAACGTGGAATAGGGGTGCAATAGGCAATGCAAGGCTTATCTTACTCTCTTCTGTACCTCTTCCCTTGACATGATATTAAAACCAGATACTGCGACTGCTCACCTGATTTTTTAGTTCTTATAAAGGTGCTTTCTTGGTTGGATAGTTGTTCAATTTATTGTTCCTGCAGGGGGATAATCTTTGAAGGGTTCTCTTTGGCCTTCTTGCTCTGCCTCTTTCCACACTTAACATTTTTAAGAAACTGCCAAATGGATTTTTGGAGTTATTATGCCATTTTACACTTCCAACAGCCAGTATGTGATGGTTTTAATTTTTCTGTGTTATTGCCAACATTAGTATTGTTTGGTTTATAGCTATTTTTTCCCATGGGTGAGGAATATGAGCATCTTTCCAAAGACTTTGATACAAACTAGAATACAGATGTATCTTTGCATTTTTCTTTCATCATTGTACTTTTTTTTTCTTTTATTTTTTTCTGCTTAAGGTACTCAGTGGGGTTCAGGACTCAGACCAGTCCATCCTACATTTAAGTGGGATTCCAATAATGTACTTGGAAGTGCTCCCCCCAATGAGGGTACACATAGTAGGTTCTTTGCCAGTTGGGGGCTAGCATTGTTTTTCCTTATTTTTTTAATAGAATATTTAATTAAAGTATTAATTTAAATATTAAATATTTAAATATTGATTTTAGCTTATGGACCTTATTTTTATAGTTCTTGATGCCTGACTTAGATGCTTATAATAACAAGCCATGAGACTCCTGTAAAAATGAAAGTTTATGAGAGTGTACAATAGTCACTGGTAAGAATTGAGGGAAGAGCCAGTGGCTCTTCAGCAGGAAATGAGTCTCACTTTGGTAGTTACTTCACTTTTTCTAACAGATTTACCTTATGACATTAAAGAGTGTCGATATGAATTATTTTCTAGCATGTTAGGAATTGCAGATGGAATGGCCCCGTTTCCCCCTTTGTAGTATGTGCACTTGTACCGTAACAATCCAGCTCCTAGTCACCGTTGGGGAACCTCATAAACCTACTGTCACGTTATCAAAGATACTTGATGCTGGGTACCAAAGGGGGGCAGGGGAGAGAAAGATAAAGCCCTTCACTTAAGGCATAAACACTTTATTTGGGAAGACACAATTTAGGGCACCAAATCACAATTATTTAAAATCAAGCAGCAAATTGAATTCTAGGAATACAAAAGTAGACTCTGGGAGATGATGGCTAGAATTCTGAGGGAGAACTTTCTGGTCTAAGGAGGACACAATGTATACTTTAAAGTTTTTGTTTGTTTTGTTTATTTGTTTTAGAATTCCTGCCAACATAGAATTGAAAGGAGCCCAAGATATCCTAATATATGGCTGAGCAGAAAATGTATAATCTGTCATAGGTTCAAAAACCATAAACCTTTGGCCATAGGAAGAAGGGAAATTTGGATAGAGGCACTATTTGGGCATGACTATTTCTATTTATCTCTATTTATCTCTATTTTATTATTACCATGCCTGTCTCAGGTAGAAGAAAGAGAAAACATGAAGTAGGCTTCTTCCAAAACACCTTTCATTTTTTCTCTTTATGACTGAACATTATCCCTTAAATAGAGCATTTAGCATACTTCCCAATTCCCTATAACCCATTCCTTACTTTATTAAAGCCAAGGAATGTTTGACTTTGGCACTAGGATAGAGGTTGGAAAAATTCTGACAACTGCATTTCTTAATAATACAGCCAAATGACAAACAAATGTAAAAATCAGCCTCTCATTCCTATAACTTGAATCCTTTGCATAATCAAAATTTTATACTTCCCATTTGTTACTTTTAAAAAGGCTTAATTACTACTCAGTTTCAATTCAATTGTATCTGAAAGTAGAATTTTAGAAAAGATAAGAAGTTCTGCAGTAGTTAAATTTACACTGCTCTGTGTTGTAATTTTGTTGTCAATATAAAGTTATTTAAAATATACTTATTTTTCTCACTGACTGTCCCCGTCTAAGCACGTCCTTTAAAATTTCCATCTAGAAAATTGTCATAAAGCCACCACAAGATTTGAAACAACCATTTATTAATTTCATAAAAAGTCAAAATTTTATATTCTGTTAGATATTGGTAATAGCTGAATTATACATAGTGTAATTAAACTGAATTTAAAAATAAGAAAAACAAATCTTAGAGAGAAGTAGGTTCTTCTAAGATCACACAGCTAGTTAGATTCAAAAGAACTCTCTCTGCTTCTAAATCCATTTTGTCATAACATCTTTGCCTTATTTATTATAATATTAAAAGAGTCTTATATTCTAAAATTTTTGATATGTATCTACAGAAAGTGCCCCAAACGTACACATATTTTAAGAAGGCGAAAAACTATATGAAAATTGTAATATTCAAGTCATATTTGATTTCCACAATTACAAGAAACACAAGATTATCATGAGCCTGAGCAGGGAAGGGGCACGAACCAGAGTGGAAGTGGTGGGGAATGAGGAAAATTATAACACAAGAGAAGACACAGAGATGAAAGAAGGGTTTGGGAGGTCTGACTAAGCTGATGGCTGCAGCCAGCACCAAAATACAAAATCAGCTCTATGATATAAACAACCTGTCTCAGCAGGGTTGTCTATAGGGAAGTAGCAGAGACAATATGGGGAAGTGGCATAAACAAAAGACACGTCTGTGGTCTTACAGTATGATTGGAAAATGTAGATGACTTTAATAAAAATCATCTTGTTAATGGTTTCTATTCAACTTCGTTAACATATGATAAGAAGTAAAAAGGGAAAGATCACAAGGATTTTTGCAATATAGTATTGCTGAGCTTTTATTAGTTCCTAAAAATTAACTAGAAAAAGAAAGAGCTA
This sequence comes from Arctocebus calabarensis, assembly GCA_963573935.1. Lineage (NCBI taxonomy): Eukaryota > Metazoa > Chordata > Mammalia > Primates > Lorisidae > Arctocebus > Arctocebus calabarensis. Next base: position 18,917 of record CAUYON010028626.1, read on the forward strand.
CGTGACTTTTGGAAGAAGGAGCATGAAGAAAGGAATATGGTTGTGTCAGGAAAGGAGGAGCAGTTGAGGGTTCGTTCCCTGAATGATCCCCAGGTTGTGGGGGCCCTGCTGCCTCACCACCTGCTCTCCACACAAGGTATAATATATAAGATAGAAAATGTTATCAATATATATTGAGTGTTACAATTTTAATACAGTTTTTTCTTTTCTTAAAATGTGTATACTTTTTTTGTCACTCTCTGTACATGTATGAACATATAAAAAGTATTAAATTAGTGGAAAGCATTTTCTAAATATTTGTAACATATTCCCATAGAAAGTCCACTTTTTATATAATAATTGATTTATATGTTTTTTTAGTTTTAGCTTTGCCTAAATTGCTATTCAAACTGAATAAGAGCATGGAAGTATAGTGAAATATTAAACTTGGTTGTATATGGCCAGTGGAGTTAATGGAGTTTTTGAAAATAACATTTCTTTTCCTATTTCCCAAAATTTATATAATTTTATTTTTTAAATACCTGATGTTTTTATTTGGTTACATATCATAATTACTATAGCATGTATCTTTTCAGTGTGATGTCAGGAATGCTTGGCACAAAGTTGGTGCTCAGTAGACATATGTAGACAAAATGAATATATGAAAACAAAATGTATGAATCTTTGAAAACAAAGAGTGAACTATGCTAACTTTCTAACATAAATTAGTTCATTATTTTTCAACAGGAAGAAATTTTATTATTAACATCATTTAGAAGGAAGAAATGGCAGCTCAGAGTGGTTAAGTAACCTATTTGAAATCAAATGGCTAGTTAGTAAAGAGCTGATGTATAAAACCATTTTGTTTGACACCTAAACCTGACCCAGTATTATGATAATGGAGGTGTTAATGTAAATCAGAAACATAGTATTGCTGAGCTTTTATTAGGAACTCTTTAGGAAGGTGAGTCGTAATGATTGGAATCAAATTGTGGGGGTATTTGGTAAACTCTGCTGCGTACTTTGGGCTTGATGTCAATGAGTGCTCTGTCAATGTCAGAGTGGCCTCTCTTCTGCCCTTCCATGGGAACAAGATAACAGATGTTGCCATGAAAAGAGTGTTCTGGAAACTTCTGTGAAGCTGGGCGACATCTACTTGGATGAGTTCTAATTTCTTTGCCACTTTCTTAACTACCAAAACATGTCCAGTTGTTTTTGAAAATTAAAAAAGAAAAAAAAATAACTAATAATTTTTCCCTTCTCCAAATCAGGATTTTTCTGTAGCAGCGAAAGGCTGACAGAGCCAGCAGGCCTCCAGCTACTGCCTTCCTAATTGGTTGTATTGTGTGCTGGCCTCTCACTGGCTTTTTCACTAAAGCAGAAGTAGCCCCAGATGGTTCCTCTAAAAGTAACCTCTGTGCTGCAGGCCTTGGCCAGTCCATCTGGCCTTTTATGCATATTAATAGATTTTTCACCTAAACTCTACAAGTCAGGAATGCAAATGTACTTGTTCATGGTTCCTGTGTTGCCAAGAAATAAATCATTGAAGACCAAGCCGTCTGTCACCAAGGAGAACAATTCCTGGCTACTTAGGATTGTGCAAACCCTCTTGTCTTGCAGGGCTTAGTAGGTCTCTGAGATTCATTAGGCCATGTTTTAAATACCTTCATTTTCATTCTTCAGTCAAAATACTCTTACTTTATTCCTTTTCTTAACTTCACCATAATAATGCTAGATCTTTTGACTTATTTGCTTCAGTGGAAAGATGCTATAGGAAACAATATTCATGACATTTATTCCATTTATTAAGTACCAACAATCTATAAAGATACCTGTAGATTATCTGCATTTTATAGATAATGATAATGTGTTTGAGAGTTTGGGACTTGTCCATTTAACCCACGCAGAGCTCTCTTTTTCTTTCTCTATTGGCATGTATATATGTGTATATGTATTTTATATATAACATATATAATATTATAGACACTAGAAGCTCTATAAGTTGACCAGATGAGGGACTAAAAAACATTGGTCAACATACAAAGATAGTCAACCTAAGAATTAGGCCTACTGTACTTGTGGTACATGTCTGGTCTATGAAAATTAGACAACTTAAGGAGGTGGTCAATGTAGGGCAGTAGTCAACTATGGAGGTTCTACTGTGGAAACATTTATGGCAGATCTAGAATATGAACTCTGTTCTATTTTGAAACCCATGCTTATTTTTATTTAACTATGCCAAATCCTCTGTTATTGAAAGCCATAATCATGGCTGTTGCTCTAGCCATCCATATTACTCTTGATATTTTATTAATATTTTGAACCTGACAGTGAATTGCAGCAAAGAGAATCACCTGCCATAGTGGGAAGGGTCAATGGAGGAATGTGGCATATGCATCTTAACTATTTCAGACACCCAATAGTGGAATAAAAACCGTAAGAAAAAATTTGCATCACCATGCAAACCACAGAATAATTACATAGAAAGTAAAAACGAACAAAAGCCAAACAACCAAACACAGAAACTGTCTTCTAGACAGATAAATTTTCTATATCATCCATGCTCTGAAACATATTACATTATAGAAGAATTGTTTGTTTCTAGAATAGTTGATATATTTTCTGGTAGTGTTAGGTGAGAGTTTTAGACTCTTCATTTAGCAATCTCCAAACTTTTGATCACACACAACAAAACTTTGAGCATTTATCCCAACATGTGAATATTCAGTACATGAATTTTGTATTGAGTCCTCACTTGCATTGACCTGCTAGTAATAGAAGAACTCCCATTGAGCATATACTAATAATTACCATAATACCTTCTTCTATATTATTTTACAAACAAATTGGTATAATTATAGTTCTTATATTTTCTTTCCATATCCTGTTGATTTATCTTGTGTGAACTTATATTGCTTGTATATTACTATTACCCTTAGGCATAGGTAGTCTGATTTTTTTTTCCCAATAATTACCATTTTCCTGCCTGACCCTCACTTAGTTGCTACAAAACTCATGCCAGATCACAGAAATTGAACAGTCATCCTCTGAGGGTCCTGATGCATCCAGATGGTGTGATGTAGGGAAATGGTTTGGAGTGACATTAAATCTCTTTGTAATAACTACAGCTTCCCCACTGCCTTCTAAGGATCCGTTGTTAAAAGCCTTTCCATTCTCTACGAGCTTTCTTAAGACTAAACAAAGACCACTGATTTGAAGATTAATCATCTGGTCTCTAGTTTGTCTCAAGAATTTGTTGTAAATGATACAATGAATAAACACACTACAGAAAAGCATGATTTTTTTTTTGGTAGGTTCATAGCGCAGAACATTAAAAAAAAAAATCTTACTTGGTGAGCAGTAAAATCTATCAAAGTTTTTCAACAGCCCCATATTTTTTACATTCCTTCATTGCCACCAGCAGCTGCCTCTACATATGTTCCTTGATTTTATGGGTGCATTACAATAGCATCAAAGCTGTTGTAACATTGCAGGCACGTTTTTATGGGGAGTGATTTCAGCATCATGCCATCCGGCTGGCCCACCCAACCTTCTGTTACTGGAAAGGAATGGGAAAGATATTTAATGAAGGGGATAAAGAATAAGCTAGAAGGTGGGTGGTCCATGCTAGGGAATGGGGCTCAGAAATTAGCTTCTCTTGCAGCTCATCAGAACAACCAAGTTCCCTAGAGATGGCCAGGAGGGCAAAGTGTCAAAGCATCCTCATTTCTGTGAGGAAATAGTCTATGAAGGAGCAATTTATAATGTCCATAATGACAGCATGATATGTGCATGTGCGTAGATGAGAATTCTTATGTTCCAGTAAGTGATCATAATGATATCATTATTATCATTGCATGTGATAATTATGCAATTATGTTATTAATATCAAACATTTAGGGCTGTATTTACAGAAGGGACATATTTCTAAGACTATTGCATTTTTAAATAGGGACCCTATTTAAAAGTTTTCCTCATATCTAAATAGAAAATGATCAGTTGATGTGGGGGTGGTATGATTTTCATGTCCAGAAGGCGTCAAGACACCACCTCTCCACCAACACTTGTCTTTGTTATCTGCACAGAGCACAGCCCCGAATGTGTCTAGTCTCTGCTTCACCATGAACAAGTGCCCGGCTGGTACTAGAAAGAGAGGGAAAGGATGTCAGTATGTGTATGAGAGAGTACATGTTGACTTCTTTGTGGGCACAGAAGATAGATGCTCTTATTATCACCATTCAGAAACAAGGCTTCTTTTAAAAGAAAGGAGGGAAACTTCATTACTCTTCTTGAGAAAGTTATGCATTAGTTTAATGGAAGGGTTTCCAGAGCTGGGCTTCAGTCTGGATGGCTCAAATGTAGTAAAAGTCACTATCTTCAAAGTGATCTGATATTTCAAGTGAATGGAGGTTAACTAACCACTTTGAGCAAGTTGGAGTAATGCATTTCCAAGGATTTTTAAAATTCAAGCTCTCTTATTCCAGGCTGTATGCTAGGAGCCAATTGCCTAGCTCTTGGTACAAATCAGTCTTACCTTTGACAGGAAGAAACATAGCATTTGTTGATGCTGAAAGGGGCCTCAGAAATTAACCAATGCACCCTCATTCCATCTTACAGATGGTAGACCTAAGGTGTAGAGCAATGAAGAAGTGATTTGTTCAGGCTTCAAAACAAAGTGGAGAACAGTCCAGAAGTGACATCTTCTCATTGTTTCCACTGCTTGTTTTCAGAGTTGCTTTCAACTGTAGGCTTGGGAGTCAGTGTATTTAGCCTGTAGGTTGCTATTTTTTGATTGGCTTTTATGGGTTCATACAGTTCTACTTGAAAGAATGTGCACTTTGGGCATATTTTGCAGGGGCCAGTGATGGATTGGCCCTGAGCCCACTGTAATCCTCTTTCCATTAAGACTAATGAGCAGGTCTGCACCTCATCAAAGGTATTCCCCTGATAGATGCTCTGTGGTGATCTATATGTCTTCACCAAGCACCATCTAGACATATGGCATTCTTCCCACTGGCCCAAATACTTATTATCTGGCTTCATCCCTGTGAATTTCTCTGCTGATTTTTTGCACTCAAAATATCATATAATCATGGGTATCCTATTATATCATAGTGTGACATGCTTGATCTCTTTCTGAACATTAGCATGTAAGGAAATCAGAATGTATCCTGTCTTGGTATTATTGTTTTAATTGTTTTTTGTAAACTCTTTACTTCCTAGAGCAGTGGTTCCCAACCTTCCCAATGCCACAGCCCTTTAATGCAGTTCCTGTGGGTCATGACCCGCTGCTGAGAACCACTGTCCTAGAAGAATTTTTTGTACTTTTATATATATTTTGTAAATATATGCTTGGCATTTTTTCTAATGCCCATTTTCCCCACTGTCACATAATTAAAATTCAAAATTTAAGATTTTACTGAGGTTAAAACTTTAAATTAGGGAATCACAGTAGATTATATTTTTTAATAAGATTCCATAGAGGTGAAGGGAAATAGAAACTTTTTTTTTTTTGAGACGTGTCTCACTCTATCTCCTGGGCAAGAGTGCCATGGCATCAGCCTCATTTACAACAACCTCAAATTCCTGGGCTCAAGTGATCCCCCTGCCTCAGCCTCCCAAGTAGCTGGGACTATAAGTACCTACCACAATGCTGACTAATTTTCTAATTTCTAGTGGAGATAGGGTCTTGCTCTTGATCAAGCTCATCTCAAATTCCTGAGCTCAAGCAATCCACCTGCCTAGGCCTCCTAGGGTGCTAGGGTTATAAGTGTAAGCTACCAAGCCAGGGAAAGAAATGTTTTTGAGTTTGTAAGAATAAAAATAACTTAATAGATTCTGTGCCAGTGATTTTGAAAATAATATTTCTAATCTATATAATACCAATTTTAAATTCATCATTATTTCACATCTGAGAAATGAGGGGAAGGAGGCTAAGACTATCTGGGTTACTTGTATACATTTTCATAGATAAGCCAGGATTCCAACTTTTCCATCTCGCTTCAAGTTCATTTTCTTTGTATTGCTCTGTGTACCTAGGCTACTTTCTGAGCACGTCTTCATTATTTCTCTCATTTAGTCTTCACAATAACTCTTTGCAACAGGCATTTTAAGTCCCTTTTACAGATAAAGAAACTGAGGCTCAGCAAGTTTAAGTAAACCATTTAAGGCCACTCACTTAACAAGTGGCAGAGCCAAGGTTCAAGCACAGTTTGCCTGGATCCAGAGTTCACATTCTTCTTATGTGTACCTGACCATTTGACTTTTAAGTGAAATGTAGTTATGGACTCTATTTGGTAGTACTCTGAATCACTTGTTTAGAAATTAAGTCATACTATTATTTTTTTTTTGAATTTCAAAGGCTTTTAATTATTTAGATTTTTAAGTTATTTCTCTGCTTTCTCTAGGTGGTAGAAAATAAGTGAAGTGCTGAGGAAGGATATAGGATTGAGTAATCAGAGTGGCAACCGAGAGAATATGTAATTATGATTTCCAGTTTCTTTCAAGGTTTGCCATATGGTAAGAGGATTGGCTTTTGTTCTAAATGATTTACTAGATTAGAATTATGACAGATGATGAATGTAAGCCACAGGAAAAATATTTTGGATGAGTATAAAGAAAAGATTTCTAAAAGGCAGAGCTGTCTACGTATAGAATAGGCTATTTTGGAGCCTGGCAATGTTCAGGAGACTAGGATAACCACTTGGCAGGGCTGCTGTAGTAGGGATCGGATGACATTTAGGGTCCTTGAGACTGGATGGTTTTCTGACATGGCTTTGCATCCCTGTCTATTCATCACTGGATGCTCGCCTGCTACTTCTGTGGGATCTGGGATATAGTCCCTGACGGTTGGCACAGGTGACTTTGAAAAATGGAGAGCCAGGAAGGGTGGGCCTCTGTCTTAGTCTTCATTGACTCTGCGAATGTCAGTCTACAGCACAAAGGGCTGAGGAATATTAGAGCCAAATGTCATCAAGGATCCCCTGTCAAAGTCTTTGACAATGATAGGAAAAGTATATGATTTACCCTGCTCATTTTCACTTGGATTTTCCTATGTCTTGGAATCACAATAACCAGAAAAGAAGAAAAAACATTATCTCAATGTTGTTTTGAAAGGGCAAAGAGGCTTGGCACCCATAGCTTAGTGGTTAGGGGGCTGGCCACATGCACCAAGGCTGGTGGGTTTGAATCCGGCCTAGGCCTGGTAAACAACAATTACAACAACAACAACAACAACAACAACAACAAAAATAGCTGGGCATTGTGCCTATAGTCCCAGCTACTTGGAAGGCTGAGGCAAGAGAATTGCTTACGCCCTCCTATAGGCCACAGGGTTTAATTTCTCTGGGACTCCTGAGCATCATACCAGATGTTTCCCAGAATTAAAGATGGGAGACTTGTACACTTGCCCATTTATTCATGCCCCCTATCTGTTGAGTGTTGCCTGGAGGAGCTCCACTCACATGGTGCTCAGACAACTGACTCTGGAACAGCACGTGTACTTGAGATGGGCCTTTGACAATGCGAAGGAAGCATTCCCCATACATGCAGCTGAAATCAAAGGCGGCCTTAGGAAGTATGATGTGGCACCAGTGAAATATGCCCTATGGAATTAAAATAGCTGCATTTTAAAATAATCTTCTGTATAAAACTTATAAGTCATACGACTTTTGATCTGGGGCCACATTACAGCCATTTAATATAATTCCCCATTTCCAGTGGTGGAAGTTGAAGTCACAAAAGAGAAGTGATTTACCCAAGCCCCATAGCGGGTCAGTGGATGAACTGGGCCTCCAGATCCTCTGGCTTGTGGTCCATTTCATAGCTAATGCTATTAATATCTAATCAATGACCACTTCCTTTCTGTAGCTTGGGAGTGCACTGGTTCAGTTAGGTCCTTTCAATAGTCATTACAACATAATTGCCTTATCTATGTTAGTTAATTCCTCCTGAGACTCCACAGTAAGAGGATCCAGGATGGTAATGAGGGAGGGGCAGACAGATCATCTCCAGAAGTGTGCGTGACTCATATTGTTCATCCCCATTCCTTATAATTCCTCCATGTTGCTTTTGCTAGTTGTATTTGCATCCATCTATTGTGCACAGCAAAGGCTTGGAGAATGATGAGGAAGAATTGCCAGAACATTAAATCCAATAAGGATACTGAGTTCCATCTTCTAAACTAAGGAGTGTGATAATTAAAGCAGTATTTACAATCCAATAAAGGCAGAGCTAATTATAGGCAAATGAGATTGAGATGATGCTCTTTCTCACAGATACTAGACTGGGATCAGCCTTCATTATAAATCCTCCAACTGTCTCCTTTGTTAATTATAATCCTCATAATCCCCTGTATGGCAACATGTGCTTATTCTATTGTTACCCAATAGCAAAGAATTGATGGAAACTGAGGTAGGAGTGATGGAGTTAGAATAACCATTTGAGCCCCTGGATCACTAGTACAGAAATAAGGTGTGGAGGAGGAGAGGTCAGTTGGTAATAATCGAAAGCCAAAACGAAAGTGTTCTTTTGTATACAGAGCAAGACTTGATCCTTTGCTAAGATGCATGGTGCTTTATGTTTGATATCTGCATACAGATCATGTACATTATTGACAAGTTAGAACCTATCTTTTCTACATCTTCATTAGTAAAAATATATCCTGAGTTAGGGGCCTGTTCACATGGTGCTGTGACTGACCAGTGTTTTCTAAGGAGAGTCCCAGTTACCATCCTGGTCTCAAAATGCTCAAAGTAAAAATCGTTAATACAGGAGTTAGAAGTTGTTTTTGTTTGTTTGTTTTTTTGCTTGCTTGCTTATTTATTTGCTTTTTTTTCTGGTAAGGTTCAGATAGTAAATATTTTAGGTTTTAGGCCACGTATGAATTCTGTGAAATACTTTCCTCCTCCTTTTTTTTTCTTTTTATCATCCTCTTCTCCCTTCTTAACAACCCTGTTAGCTTCTAGGTCATATAAATATAGGACATGGCTGAATTTGGTCAGCAGACCTAGGATAGTAACACCTGCAATACATTATATACTCTCACACTCAGAGGAAATGTACCACAATTAATGCAGAACCAGACAATCATACCCTAACCATCCATTTCCATCATCATTTCATTTTGGAATTGAAGGTAAGGTGTAAAATTAGGGGAGCATGCAAAAGACATAACTGTGGGATAATGGTAAATAATATTTTCTGTATGATGAATCAGTCTAGGTTAATTTCTTTTTTTAAAAATTGTCTTTCAAATCAATAAATGTGATGTCTGTAACTTTGATTAATAATTCCTGTATTATTTCCCCCGTTTACCTTTTTTCCAGCCATTATTTGTCATTTTTGGCTAAATTTTTAAGAGATGGCTACCTTTTTAGAGAATAACTAGCTAGTATTAATATGTGAGGTGATTCTGATCTTTAATAACACATTTTGTATTAGAGGGTTGTGATGGTTTGGAGATTGGGGGACAAAAGAGGTAATTTGGCATTAGAATTCAACCATAGGCTTGAGACCAAATAACAGTTCTATGGCCATATTCTATATAGAGGAAATGGTCTCTTCATATTTTGTGGGGAAGTATTATATATTACCTTTAGATTCCTGGTCCCCTCCTATTAAAAGACGGGCCATCTTTCTGATCCATGTAATAATAATCGAACTTCTCATATCCCATACACATTTCCATTTTCACCATCAACACCAGTATCCAAGGGTGAGGAAGGACAGTATCTCTGTAGTTGAGAATCACTGCATTTTCCAGTACTTAGGTACTGGGGAGGGGGATGCAATGAAAAAACATCTCATGGGTCATTGAGAATATAGCTTGGGAATGATAGGTCCAGAGCACTGAGCTAAGAGCATTCTTCTTTTCAAATTCCATGCTACTTTATAGTCTTGCTATCTTGCTGCAAACTTTCCATAGGAGAAGAGTAGGAGAAATTTTCCTAAGTCTGTGTGCTCTATCACTCACACTGCTATCTAACAGGTGAGCAAGGTTTGGAAAATCACAACCACATCACTTGAAAAATCACTGGTATCCTGTCCCTAGCTCAGTGTGGCCTAGAGCCAGTGGTGTCCAGGTAGGAGAACTGGCTGAATTCCAGCAGTTCATGGATGGATTTCTCATGCGTGTGAAGAAGGAATGGCTTACACTATAATGATACAAATAGTTTTGGGGTCTTCTTTTCTGAAGTGGGATTGCATTTTCAGAACTCGGTGAATCACAGGTGGCCATTCTAGGGCATTCCAAATTCCACATGTGCTTTTGTGTCTTTTCTTTCCTAGGAGAGGGGAAATATGGTGGTGCTATGAGCCTTCTATTTTCCTTCAATAATGGCTCAAGGGTGTGTATTGTGAAGAAGAGACAGCTCTTAGGATTCAATATGAACAGTATTTTTGTATTTCAAAGTGTTGCAGCAGGATGTGCCGAAAGAACATGCATTTTAGACCTAGATAACTGTGCGTTTAAGTCCCTTATCTTCCACCTGCTAGCAGAGGAACTCTAGTTCTCTGAATCTCAGGGATTATAATGCTCACCTTGCAAGGTGCAGGAAAAGATGATTTACTTAATATATCTTTTCTCCTTCTCTATAAAATAAAGGTATCTAAAGGGATCTCTCTAGGTAATTGTGTGGACTAAATGTGACAGCAAATCATCAGCTGCAACATTGAATCCACGTTAGGTTCTTATTTCTGTTCAGAGTTTACTTTTGGCAAGATTTGCAATAGACAGTATTTGTCTTTGAGCTGGTTTTCTTGCTGCTTGTACTTTTTCTTTTTATTGTATCAAGTTTTTAAGTTTATAGTCTGTTCATATTAAAGTGAAAGGAATTTCTTACTTCTCTCTTTCCATTTGGTGAATCTTGCTGCCATTTACTTCTAAAGAGGAATTATACAATTTATGATCACTGAAATAGTGACACTGCATGAGGGTCAGGTGTAAGAGGTGCTTTTGGACAATACTGGGTCCCTGGCAAGGTCAGCCACCAGTGGGGATTTCACTAGAGCAGAGCACATTCAAGGGGCAGTGATACTCAGGGTCACAGTAAGGCCACACATCAGCCTGTGCTGAGCTTTGTATAAGACAAACTCTGGGAAATAAGCCAGAAGGAGGTGAAGAAGCAAAAGTTGATAAGATCTGTGAATTTTGTCAGGCTAATTATAATGTTTTATAAGTCTACAATGCTCTTTCTAAAACTCTGGGGGCAAATGTGTTTTGGAAATCAACATTTTTCAGATTTTAGAAAGGTGCTAAAGTCCATATAGTGCATATTCTGTAACGCCCCCAGGGAGGTCTAGGTCCTCACCACATTAGCAACACATCATTACTCAGCAAAGTGGATAAATATTCACACTAATTAGAGTAAATAAAGATTAAAAATAGGCTTATGTCAGTCCAGGTCAGGTTTTTCCACCAAATGAGATCAAGTCAGGTTACATTTTGACACAAAATGAGTTAGGAAAACACTTTTGGTTTTCATAAGCTTTTGTATTTTGGTATTGCTAATAATGGACTGTGAATCTGAATCAGAAAGCAGACAGATGCAAAATTATGGTCAAGCATAGGGATAATAACACTTCTCACATCCTGTTATCCTTGTACCAAGAGTTTTTCTAACTGACCAGAAAAGAGTGACAACAGTATGTCGGGCATGCTCCTGTAGTGATCTGGACAGACGGGCCTCCTGCCTGCACCCGTCTTCTAACCTGGGGCCTGGAACATGGACTCTTCCCCATCTACTTCTCTTCCCTTGCCTTTTTACATAGGTGAATTGCTTTCATCTTTTCTGTGAGCTTTCCTTGGTTGACCCTCCTCTGTAGTAGCACACAGCACAGTGTGGTTTATACTTTTCTCTTCTGACTCCCAATTCTACTGAGAATGCTTGAGGAAAGGGAGTCTGAGAGCTTGGATGCTCAGTCCAGGACCCTGTGCATAGTAGGTGCTCAATCAACATTTGGTGAATAAACATCTGCTTCCTGGATGATTGAAATACCCTTGACTTTCAATTTCATTGAAGAATATATGGGATAAAAAAAGGAGAATTTAGCCACTCCCCACTTTCTAACTCTCATTTAGATGACTTTTTCTCTGAATTACTAAGTTAAAATCAAGTAATAAAACATATCTTTAGCATTATACAACAGCAGTGAATCACCAATAGTGACGATTTTACATTTTCCTTCTTCCTTAGCTCTACATTATCACCCTCCTGAACTATTGAGTATTAAAATCATATTAATAATCAAGAATTTTATTAATCTGTCTAAAAGTCAAATAAATACAGTAGTACTGCATTGGAGGTTGTGGCACCTATTGATTGTAATTCACCAAGCACAAACTTACCTTGTTGCTTCTTTGGACATACAGCAGGCTTTATTGTTTTCTAGAAGGTTAATTATCATTACAATATCTTGGAATATGCAGTAAAATCAAAGTCATTTGATTGACTAGGACTGCTAAGTTATAAATTAAAGTTAGGAGGACAGATTCTGTCCCCAGAGTCAGGGTATAAAGGGCTTACTTTGGAATGAATGGCTTCCATAATATTTTCTTTGCTATCATAAGGAATAAGGGCCTGAGAAAAAGCTCACATGTGAAGCTCTGGGATTTTACTTATCAGTATCTCACTAGCTGGATATCTTTGGGCTCTTAACCTCCAGGGACTTAGCTTTTCTATTTATAGTGAAAAGGAAATATTTTCCTTTCTTTTTTTCCTCCCAATAGCACTGGGAAATGGGACATGGTATTTGCAGACAATCTCTTTTCAGCTTGTTGAAGGATAGGTATGTCCACTCAAGTGTGGACTGAAAAGAACTGAAGTTTTTCTCTGGTGCTCACTGGCTATACTAACTTAGGGAAGAAACTTCACCTTTCAATTCCCCAGTTTTCTTAACCTTAACATAGAATAACATTTTTACCTTCTCTACCATGAAGCGCTATGTGAAACTCAAATGTTTGCAAAAGCTCCTTGTAAAATAGCATTTGCTAAGAAAATGTTATCAATATATTTTTTTAACATCATAATAAGGTGAGATTATTTGCATCACAATTGCCCATGAGTTCACCCTCATGGAACTCAGATGTATCTGTGTTAACTGGGGGGGAAGTTGTCTCACACTTAGGAGATGCCCCTGCAGGTGATCAGGAATCTAAAGACCATTTGGCCCCTGCAGGAATTCAAACAGGGTTTGAACACAAGGTTTGAACACAGTCCAGAGTTCTCAAGGATACCAGCCCAAGCCCCTAATTGAACAAGGACTAGGTTAACACACTGTCTGGAAATGCTCTCTGCAGCATAAACTGTAACAGAAAATACTAGGAATTAATTACCTGATCTTTCTTTTTGTGAGCTTAGACAGGATTTTCTCACCCCACTAGGAGGCAAAAACAAGATTTGTCTTGTGAATCTCTGAAAGCAGATAATCCAGAGTTCTGAGTTCCATTTCTTAATGGTAGAGTAACACATTGACTCAATGAAAAAAGAAACAACCAAATTTTTAAGGGGGGGGAGTATCAAGCAAAGGGAAAATAAATATATCAAATAAGGAAAAAAAGATAGGGGGAATTATTTCTAGAGATTTAATGCTGTGAATGTTTAAAAACATGTTGAACTTTTCTCCTAATTACCTGACTTTTAGAACTCGATAAATTCCACATGTTGAATTCCACTTTGTCTGTCAAGATTAGGGTGAATTGACTTGGTCTCCTGTCACCAGTGAAAACTCTTTGAGCAGTCAGCGAATCTGGGAGAAGGGGTTTTATTCTCAACATTTTGCTCTCTCCTGCCTCATTCATGAATATTGTTCTGTGCCTTCCTATGTTGACCCAGATGTGAAGTCAGCCCTTCTCTTGAGTTGCACAAAAGTTGAACTGGAAGGAACTGTTGTGGAATTGGACTTCATTGAAGATTTGGGTTCCTTTCTTATATCTTATAGGCTTTACTAGAATGCATTATGTCAGTTTAGATAAGACTATCAACTCAATGAAGAAAAGAAATAAACCCTTTTATGTTATTAGGTAAAGAAAACAAATAAAATAAGACTTTGCCTAAAGAAAAACTTGCATGATGGAGTTGAAGGTGAAATCAAAATCATTGCTCTCAGAGGGTTATAGTCACGTTATAGTCAGAGGGTACTTTGGTTTAAGCGACTCCTTTAAAGTGCATTTTGGAATATATTTACAATTGTATTAACAGATGGGATCTTTAAGAGGTGATTAGGTCATGAGAGTGCCTCCCTCATGGAAGGTTTAAGGCCATTATCCCAGGAGTGGGTTAGTTATTGTTGAGAGTAGGTTTCTGATTAAAAAAGATGACTTTGGTGTGGATGTGGAAGAAAAGGGAACACATCTATGTTGCTGGTGGGAATGCAAACTAATACGTTCCTTTTGGAAAGATGTTTGGTGAATACTTAAAGATCTAAACAAAGACCTGCCATTTGATCCTATAATTCCTCTACTGGGTATATATACAGAAAACCAAAAATCTTTGGATTTTTATCTTTGGACAAAGATATTTGTTCCAGAATGTTTATTGCAGTGCAATTCATAATTGCTAAGTCATGGAAGAAGTCCAAGTGCCCATTGACCCACAAATGGATTAATAAATTGTGGTATATGTACACCATGGAATATTATGTAGCCTTAAAGAAAGAAGGAGACTTTACCTCTTTCATGTTTACATGGATGGAGCTGGAACATATTATTCTTAGCAAAGTATCTCAAGAAAGGAATGAAAAGTATCCAATGTACTCAGTCCTAGTATGAAACTAATTTATAGCTTTCATATGAAGGTTATAGTCCAATTATAGCACAAGTATATGGGGAAAGGGGCAAGGGAGTGGAGGGGAGGGTGAGGATGGGTGGAGGGAGGCTAATTGGTGGGGCCACACCCACGGTGCATCTTAGAAGGGTACAGGTGAAACTTACTAAATGCAGAATACAAATGTCTCCACACAATAACTAAGAAAATGAAACAGTTTGATGAAAATATTTCAGATTGTATATGAAACTAGCACATTGTACCCCATGATTGCATTAATGTATACAGCTATGATTTAAAAGAAAAAAAATGACTTTGGCTTGCTTTTCTATCTTTGTCTCACCTACTCCTTCATCATCTGATGCCTTCTGCCATGGGGTGACCTTCAACATATGCCACAGCCTTACTGTTGGACCCCCCTAGCCTCTAGAACTATGAGCCAAATAAAATCTTTCTTGATAAGCTACCTAGTCTAAGATATCCTAGTCTAAGCACAAAGCACATTAAACAGATGGCGACAGGTGTACAAAGAGGTTCCCTGAGCACCACAGCTTGTTTTCACTTTTCTTGTACATCTAGCTTGTTTAATCAATTGTTGGCTCTGTAGACACCTGTGGTACCAAGCCTACACCAGGCCAATATCCGTGAGCCCATTGACAAGGTTGCTGTGCAATCACAAAAGCTTTCCCTGAAAGCAACAGGGACCACAAACTTACTTTCATAAGCTCCATCTTTGTGATCTCACTTCAGGAGCTACACAGGCTTGGACCCCACTCATCCATCCTCATCGGTACTTCACACAGAATGGTTGATTATGGTTTCCCAAATCTTCCCACTCAGCTCCTTCAAACATTCGCTTCCTCAGCCCTGACACAATTGTCTAAAGTCTAATTACTGTGGTCAATGATGTTCCTATGTGACTTATAGCCTCTGGACCGAGGACACAGACTTGACTCTAATCCTGGATTTTTACCCTTGTGCCTACTGTACTGTTATTTCTGTTCTTGCATCTTCCCTTCTTTGTCTGAAGGATCAGATAAATTGTCTCTTTTTTCCCAATGTCTACAGAAAATTTTTCCGCTCAGACATTGAGGACCTTTCTTTTTACTCCAATATCATATGGAGGTATTGCCCCCAATTCAGTTAACTCTTCTTTAGAGGAATTTGAGCACTTTGCCTCGTCCTATGAGATACAACCTTACCATTAGTTTTTGTCCTGGAATCCAGGGCCTGGGTCAAGTGATTCATTTACTGTGTTTTTAATATATGACATCTCAAAGCTAGGTGTTAGAACAATAGAGAACGTAATTCCTACCTTCCAGTGGCTTTCTACTGGAGGGAATAGAAAAGTTAATTTTATTATAATCACAGTATTGTATGACAAGTGGTATTTCAATGGGAACATTTACTTGTGGTTCTATATGTTTGGAAGCATGCCAGGAATTATGATGTTTGAAAAAAAGGTAGAGGGGTTCTTTGCAGAATAAGTGAAAGATCTTCAGAAGGGGAGATTACTGGATTTTGAAGGTGCCCTAACTATCATAACATATGTCCTTCTAGGAAAGGTGTAGAGCAAGATTAGGTTATCATACAGGTGAAAAGCAGGTGGCAGTGTGACCAGGGAAGCAGACCCTGGAATGAGGCAGACACGGGTCAAAGAAGGGGATAGGCATCTGGACGTAGAGGAAGTGAGGAGTAGGCACTCCTCCAGAGTCTCCAGATGGGGCGTGGCTCTGCTGACACCACACCTTGACTGCAGCCCATTGAAACTATTTCTAGCTCTGGTCTCCAGAGTTGTGAGAGAATAAATTTATGATGCATCAAGCCACTGAGTTTCTGGGAATTTGTTACCATAGCCATAAGAAACTAACACACCACTCTAGCGTTGTTTTCTTTGAGTCCACAGCTTACAAATCCTAGAGCCCATACTTCCTTCCCTTGACTCTGTGCCCTCACATATGAATTCCCCCTGGGGGACTACCTCTTCCACAGGTTTCATTTAAACAACTCTGATTTTCCCTTAAAAACTCAGTTCAGGGGGGAGAGGAGCCAAGATGGTGGTCTGTAGCCAGCTTTCTGCAGACACTCCTGTCCAGAAGGAGAGTTAAAGGACAGAAATTTAGCAAGAAAGCCAACGGTTTGGAGCTGAGTCAAGAGGCAAGGTCGAGGAACACACATCAACCCTATTGGAGTGACCTGCAACCCCAAGGATACTAATAAAAGGTACAGAGCACATCACCAGGCGGATGGGAGTCCCCTCCCCCAAGAGAACAGCTCGCAGTATACGCCATACCTCCATACAAACAAGTGAGCAGAGTTCGGCTGTCCTCCCACTGTACCCCATGGGAGAGACCCTCTAAAAACCAGTCCTCCTTCCCCTGTGCCGCGGCACCCTCCTACCAGGCATAAAGC
>CAUYON010028627.1:0-43049 GCA_963573935.1 Arctocebus calabarensis
TAGGGCACGATTCATATACATTCAGAAATGTTTTCATCGTACTGTTACAGATAGCCTTCATGGCATTTTCTTGATCACTATATAAAGACATTGATACTCTACATTTAATAAGTTTCCCCAGTACCCTGCTAAGATGCATACTTTTAAGCTAAGAAAGCTTCCATATTGTTTTTCACAGTTGCACTTGTATCCAAGTCCACTATATAGTGTTTCGCTTTCTCTACATTCTCACCAACACTTGTTTTCCTTTGTCTTTTGTTTGTTTTTTTCAGGTTAATGTGAGGGTACGATTGGGTCACAATATTTGCGTTTGTTAAGTAGAGTTCCTCTTGTGGTTGTGTCCCACACCCAGAAGGTGTGCCATGCACCCCTACATTGTGCCCATTAAGGGGGAGCCCCCTAAACTCTCTTCCCCTCCCCCATCTTCCGTGCCCCAACTTGAATTGAAATGAGTTTTTCTCCTATGTGGTGTGAATTAGATCATCTGCTGGGTTTGTATTAGTATTGAGCACATGTATATTTGCTTTTCTACTCTTGTGATACTTTACTGAGATGAATGTGTTTCAACCCCATTCAGGTTAGTACAAAAGAGGTAAACACTCCATCTTTTTATGTCTGAATAATATTCCATAGTATAAATGTACCACAGGCTTTTAACCATTCCTGAGTTGATGGGCATTTAGATTGTTCCCACGTCTTGGTGACTGTAAACTGAGCTGAGCTAAACACTCTAGTGCCAATGTCCTTATGATAAAATGTTTGTTTTTTTTTTTCTTCCTGGAGAGATGCCTCATGCTGGCTTTGTGCGGTCCAGTTGGTGATCTAATTTGAGTTCTTTGTATGAAGGATTCTTCATTCTTCTTTCCATTAGTTTGCAGTCCCACCAACACTGTGAAAATGTGCCCCTCTCTCCACATCTGTGCCAGCATCTGCAACTTTGGGACTTCGTGATGTCGGCTAATCTTACTGGGTGGGGTTAGATGATATCTCAGGGTGGTTTTGATTTGCATTTTTCTGATGATTAGGAACAGTCTTTTTTTTTCTTTTGTATTTTTTGATTGTAACTATTCTTTTTTTTTTTTTTTTCAGAGACAGAGTCTCACTTTGTCACCCTTGGTAGAGTGCTGTGGCACCACAGCTCACAGCAACCTCCAGCTCTTAGGCTTAGGCGATTGTTTTGCCTCAGCCTCCGGAGTACCTATGGCTCCTGCCACAATGCTTAGCTATTTTTATTTGTTGTAGTTTTGGCAGGGCCAGGTTTAAACCCATCACCCTCAGTATTTGGGGCCATCCCCCTACTCACTGAGTCACAGGTGCCATCCTGATTGTAACTATTTTAACTGATGTGAGGTTGTATCTCATTGTGGTTTTGATTTACATTTCCATAATGATTAGTGATGTTTAACATTTTTTCACATATACAGTAGCTGTCAGTATGTCTTCTTTTGAGAAATATTAAGGTCTTTTCCCCATATTTATTAAATTGGGTGATATATTGATTTTTTATTATTGAGGTTTTTGCAGTTGATTTAACTTCCTTTTATATTCTGGATATTGACTGCTTATCAGGTGTGCAATTTGAAAATACTTTCTCACTCGTTTATTGCTTCACTTTTAATAGGTTGTTTTGCTCTCCAGAAGTTTTTTGGTTTGAAGTGACTTCACTTTTCTATTTTTATGTTTGTTATCTATACATTTATTTTAAAAATCCTTGCCCAGTCCAATGTCTCATAGAATTTCCTGTGTTTTATTTTTCTAGTAGTTTCATAATATGGGGTTTTACAGTTAAGTCTTTAATCTATTTTGAGTTGGTTTTTGTGTAGATTGAGACATAGGGTCTAGTCTCTTTCTTCTACACATGGATATACAATTTTCCCAGTACCATTTATTAAAAAAATTCTGTCTTTCCCCAAGTGGGTTTTGGGGACTTTTGTCAAAAATTAGTTGACTGTAGGTTGTGTGAATTTATTTCTGGGTTCTCTATTATGTTTCACTGGTCTATGTGTCTACTTTTATGCCAGTAGCATGACGTTTGATTTACTGTACCTCTAGTATATTTTGAAGTCAAATAGTGTGATGCTTTTAGCTTTGTTCTGTTTGCTCAGGACTGCTTTAGCTATTTGGGTCTTTGGTAGCTCTGTATGAAATTTAGGATTTATTTGCTATTTATATGAGGAATGTCATTGGCACTTTGATGGGGATTGCACTGAACTGTAGATTGCTTTGAGTAGTATGAACATTTTAGCTATATTAATTCTTCAGTTGTAAACATGAGATATTTTTCAATTTGTAGCTTCCTCAATTTACTTCATCATAAACTATTTTTATAGTTTTCAGTGTAGAGATCTGTTAGCTTGATTAGCTTGATTCTTAAGCATTTTACTTTTTGTAGATATTGTTATTATTTTCTTGTTTTCTTTTCTAGTAGTTCACTATTAGAATATAGAAACTCTACTGATTTCTGTAAATTGATCCCGTACCCTGCAACTTTACAGAATTTATTTGTTTTAACAATTTTTTTTTTTTTTTGTAGAAACAGAGTCTCGCTTTCTCACCTTCAGTAGAGTGCCATGGCATCACACAGTTCACAGCAACCTCTGACTGCTGGGCTTAAGCGATTCTCTTGCCTCAGCCTCCCGAGCAACTGGGACTACAGGCACCTGCCACAATACTCAGCTATTTTTTTTTTTTTTTTTTTTTTGCAGTTTGGCTGGTACCAGGTTTGAACCTGCCACCCTTGGTATCCGGGGCTGATGCTGTACTCACTGAGCCACAGGCGCTGCTCTGTGTTAACAATTTTTTTTAGAGTCTTTAGGATTTCTATGTGTCAGAGCATGTTCATATTTAATCGCTCTGGGTGGGGCTGTCAGCACTGTATTTATATTAAATTACTTTGGGTGGGGCTTTCAGCACTGTATTTATGTTAAATCACTCTGGATGGGGATTTCAGCACTTTATTTATATTAAATTGCTCTGGGTAGGGCTGTCAGCACTGTATTTATTAGAAGAGATGAACGTGAGCATCTTTGTCATTATCTTGATCTTAAAAAAAAAAAATGCTCCCCTTTTAGCATGACATCAGCCATGAGTTTGTCACACACGGCCTTTATTGTGAGAGGTGCATACCATCTAAACCACATTTCTTGAGGGTTTTTTATCATGAAGAGGTGCTGAATTTTGTCAAATGCTTGTTGTGCACGAGTTGAAATGATCATGTGGTTCACATTCATTGATTTGTATGTGTTAAACCGTTTTTCCATTCCTAGGATGAATTCCACTTGATCATAATGAGTGGGGTTTTCCATGTGTTGTTGGATTCAACTGCTGGTATCTTGATGATTTTGACATCTAAGCATATCCAGGTCATTGGTCTGTAGTTTTCAATTTTGCTCTGTCTTTGTCTAGTCTTGAAATCAAGGTACCACTGACCTTGTCATGTGAGTTTGAGATATTTCCTCCTCTTCAGTTTTCTGGAATATTTGGGGGAGAAAACATACTAGTTCTTTAAATGTTTGGTGGAGTATAGCAATGAGGCCATCAGGTCCTGGGCTTTTCCTTGATGAAAGACTTTTATTAATAATTCAATTTCCTCAGTCACTATTGGTTGGTGTACTTGTGTAATTTCTTCCTAACTGTGGGAGGTTGTGTGTATTTAGGAATTTACCGTTTCTTCCGTGCTTTTAACTTGTTGGCATACAGTTGTTCATAACAGGCTTTCAGGACTTCACATTTTTCTGTGATATAAGATGTAATATTTCCCTTTGTATCTGTGATTTTATTTGAGGCTCTTCTCTTTTTTCTGAATTAGTCTAGCTAAACGCTTGTCAATTTTGTTTCTTTTCAAAACATCAACTCTTCTTTGGTTGATCTATGGAACATTTTAGTCAAGATTTCATTTATTTCTGCTCTATCTTCATTCTTCTACCGATTTCATAAGACTGTTCTTCTTTTTCTACTTTTTCAAGGTACATGGTTTGCTGTATATTAGAAATTTTTCATCTTTTTTGAGGTAGGTGTTCGTTGCTGTAAACTTCTCTCTTAGAAGCTTTTCTTGATTTTTAATTTTATACTATTGTGGTACTAAAAGAGACCTAATAAGATCTGTCTTTTTTAATTTGTGAAGACTTATGCTTTGTGCTAGAATAACATCTATTCCGGAGAGTGTCCTGTGTGCCATTGGGTAGAATGTAAACTTAAAACTGTTGAGTGAATTGTTCTGTTCAGTTATTTCAGCCCGTGGTGCATTTTAACAATTCTTGGCTGATTTTCTGATGATGGGTCTATTGCTGAAGGTAGGGTCTTAAAATCTACTGTCACTATATTGCAGTTTCCATCTGCCTTTAGGTCTAGTTACATATTTATCTGGATGCTGCGAGGTTGGGGTCCATCATAATGAGGATTGTTATAGCCTCTTTCTGACCCGATCCCTTCATCATAATAAAGCAACCTTATGTATCTCTTTCAACAGTTTTAGCTTTGAAAGTCTGTTTTATTTCATATAATTGAGGCTCCCCCAGCTTGATTTGGATTCCATTTGCATGGAATTTCTTTTTTTATTCCTTCCATTCCAGTCTATGTTTGTGTTTCTGCTGCAATTTCTTTCTTCGTGGTTACCCTGGGCTGATGTAAATAATCTTACGTTTATAAAGGACTATTTTAAGCTGTTAACAACTTAACTTCACTCCCCCCAAAAAATGCTCTGGACTTTTTCCATGTTTCACACAATTATAATTTTATTGTCTTAATTAACATCTTTATTTATTGTGTGGGTTTTAGCCACTAATTTGGGCTATTGTTTTTGACCATTTTGACTTTATACCTTCATACTAGAGGACTTAAAGATTTAATAGCACCAATGACACTAGTGTATTCTAAGTTCTATTTATTAAGTTACCTCTACTGGTAATGTTTCCACTTTCTTGTGTTTTTATCATGATAATTGTCATCTTTTCATTTCTAGTTATACCATTTCCTTAAGCATTTCCTGTAAGTTCAACCTAGTGGCAATGATTTCCTCAGCCTTTGCTTGTCTGAGTGGGTCTCTAGATCTCCTTCCTTTTAGAAGCATAAATTTCCTAGATAGAGTATTCTTGGTTGAAAGAGTCCTATCTATCTATCTATCTATATTTCTTTCAGCACTTTGAATGTTATATCACTCATTTTCTTATAGCTTGCAAAGTTTCTGTTCAGAAATTTGCTCATAATCCAATGGGGAATTACCCTTTATGTGTATTTGACTCTTTTCAAAAAGCTCCAATAGAAAAGACTTTGTTGACTTTTCAGTTTACTTATAATGTGCCTTGAAGAGACTCTTTTTTAATTAAATTTAATTAAAGGCTCTTTCTGTTTCCTCAGTCTGAATTTCCATTATCTCTCCCAAGGCTTGTGAAGTTTTACCTGTTATCTTGTGAAATCAGTTTTC
The DNA here is from genome assembly GCA_963573935.1 of Arctocebus calabarensis. NCBI lineage: Eukaryota > Metazoa > Chordata > Mammalia > Primates > Lorisidae > Arctocebus > Arctocebus calabarensis. The sequence continues at coordinate 5,423 of CAUYON010028627.1, forward strand.
TGTGCCTTTATCCATTTCTTTTCCCTCTTGCATTTGCTATAATGTGAACATTGTTTGCCTAGCCGTGTTCCTTAATTGCCGCAGATTCTCTTCATTTTGTTTCATTATTTCTTTTGTTTTTTTCTTGTGACTATTTCAAAAGACTTGTTTGCAAGTTCAGAAATTCTTGTGCTTGCTATTGACTGTACTTGTTAATTTCATTAATTTTATTTTTAACCTCCAAGATTTCTGTTTGGTTTCTTTTTTTAATAGCTTTTTTTTTTAATGTCTCACTTAGATAATTCTTTTCTCGCTTCATTGAGTTATTTGTCTGTGTTCTCTTATATCTTATTGAGTTTCCTTACTATCATTATTTTGAGTTCCTTTTCAGGTACTTTGTAAAAGTGTTTGGGAGGAGATAGATTAATGGAAACGTTTCTTTGGGTGTGTCGTATTTCCTTTTCATGTTTCTTGGGTCACAATGTTGGTATCTGAATATTTAGTGAGATAGTTTTCTTTGCCCAATTGTATTAAGGGTAGCTTTTATAGGGAAAGACTCTTATGTAGCTAAGTTCTAGGGTGTTGGTGGGGCGGGTGTTGGTTGGCTTTGCTTCTGGGTAGACTTTACAGCACAGTTTTCTTGTAGTTACTCAGATATAATAGCTGTCTGTGATGGCTGTGACCTCAGAGCCCAAGGCTTTTGGAGTTTGTGATGATGCTGGCACACTTTCACGGCGGGCAGGGGTGTCATGCTGGTCAGACCAGGTGTGTACTGCACAGAAGACTACTTGCTGTGCATTTGTCTTCTTAATGAGGCAGAGGCTGCATGAAGGTGAGGGTAGGTTCTTGGTTGTGCCCAGCCAGGTGACTCTGTGGAGGTTTCTCTGGGGAAGGCAGGACCACTGGGAGACTAAACACAGAGCTGAAGCAGCACAGGTGAAGATTCAGCCATCCCAGCAACTCTGTAGCAGCTTTCACAGGAGGTGTGGTTATTGCTGGGCCGGCTGTCCGACTGCGCACAGGTGCTGGTTACCACTGGGACAGGTGTTGGACTGCACACAGGTGCTGGTTTCTGCTGGGGCAGCTGTCTGACTGCACATAGGTGCTAGTTACCGCTAGGACAGGTGTCGGACTGTGCACAGGTGCTGGTTACCGCTGAGTTGGCTGTCTGATTGTGTACAGGTGCAGCAGGGCGGGAACATCTGGAGCACAGTCTCCAGGAGTGTGGGAGCACCACTGGACCAGCTGTCATACTAATGCAGCTGGGACAGATCCAGGCAATTCTGTACTAGTAGCTCTGGGGACACACGGCTGCCACCAACCTGACTGGCTGCGTGCAGCACACAGGGCTTAGTGGGTCGAATGGCTGCATGTTACAGGTGCATGCAGATAGACCAGCTGGGTCCCTGGGGTGGAGGGGAGATATAAATGCTTTTATACATTTGCTGTGGGCTCTTCAGTAGAAAATGAGTGAATGTTTTGGGGAAGTAATGAGGAAGCTGTCAATTCTCTTTATTATTATTCTTGGTTTAAAACCAAATGAAAGAGGTTTTTGATAAGTCTTGAATATTTGTAAAATTTTCAGATAGCAAATGAATAATTAATATTCTGTGAGTTAGGCATAATTTGAGGAATCCCTGGTTTTTGAAAAGTATAACAGAGATATTATGTATGTATTATTCCAAGTTATTACTAAAAACTTTACCATATAAACTAAGTATACATGACTTTGTTATTTATTCCATAGATTGGTGAACTGAGGATGAGACAAAAATTTTAATTTCTAAAAATAATGTGAGAACAAAAATAGTTTGAACCTAGTATGAGGATATTTTTAGGATGAATGAGACATGTTTATGAAAAATGGCTTATAAAACAATGAGAAAAAACACATGAACAAAGTTGTCACCATGATCCTATATCAAGATATTGGAAACAATCCGGAAAGCATTTAATTACGTAGTTTGGCTCTGACTTAGACATGGAAATATTTCATTACTCAGCTCTGCATCAGAGAGATGAGACTGACTCCAAATGCTTTCCTCACGGGCTTGGAGAACAGCCAAAAATACACAGACCTAAATGCAAAGCAGAGTTGATCACATAAGAAAAATTTTAGAGAGTTATAGTGAGAGAAAATGAAAGTGCAGATGAGAACAGCTCAGTGGGAAATCTTTGCTAGATTGTCCCACAGATTTCCCTAATTACACCTGCAGTCTTTTCCCTGCCCCCTTTAGCTGGCAGTTGACATCGGAGCCTCAGAGCAGTTTATGGCAGTATAGAGTGGAAAAGGACACGAATTCCGTGTTTTTCTCTCTCTCTCTTTTTTCCCCCTTTCCTTTCTTTTCTTTTCTTTTTTTTAAACTACAAGAGACTCAGACATGAGGTATAAAGATTCGGGAGAATACACTAAAACCTGCTTTCTCTCAGAGACAGAGATGAAGTCAGAGCCTTCCAGGAGTTGACAAGCTGGGACTCCTCCAGGGCCAAACTCAGCCTGCAGACTGATTTCTTGAGTAAAGTTCCATTGGAAAATGTCCATCTCTTTACATATGACAGCATTGCAATGGCAAAGTTGATTATTGGTGATGAGCTACGAAGCTGAATATTTACCAGCTGACACTTTAGAGAAAGTTTTCTTGACCTTGACCTAGATTGTGATACCCCAGAGAAACAGCCCTGAGCAGTCTCTGCACTGGCCAAAGCCAAACCCCAGAGGGAGTATTGTGGGTGGGGATTTCAGAGAGAGCAGGACTCAGAATGGGTACAGGGGATGAAGATACGCACATGCTCTGTGTGTGTGTGTGACTGTGTGTGTGTACGTACATGCTGTATGTGTGAGTGTGTGTGTGTACACACATGCTATGTGTGTGTACATATATGCTGTGTGTGTGTGAGTATGTAAATGCTGTGTGTGTGTACATACATGCTGTGTGAGTGTGTATGTACGTACATGCTGTGTGTGTGAGTGTGTGTGTGTACGTACATGCTGTGTGTGTGTATGTACAAGCTGTGTGTGTGTGAGAGTGTGTGTGTGCGTGTGTCTCACGCCCTCGGGCTGTCTAGGCTGTCAGTCCAGGGACTCCGATCTTCACCTTCTCCGTCACTCCAAAAAATTCAAGTCTGCTCTGCTGCCTCTTCATACTGCAGAGAAGCTCACTGGATCCTTTAAGCCTTTTCTGTCCACAGGATACAGGTGAGCACGTGACCTGCCCCCCCGTGACGGCCTGGGTTCAACTCAGCAGCTCTCCCCCGGCCTCATCTCACCTCAAGGACCTCACACCCAGACCCACAGGAGTGCAAGAGCTGACGCGGCCAAGGACGTCTGAGTTGGCTGAAATAATCAAGAAACTTCTCAATAGGTAGGAGCCATTTTAGCTTTAGACTGTTGGGGTGGTACTTTTAGGGTGTGAAGTAACCTCTAGTCATCTTAAAATTACCATTTGTCTATCATACCCATTCCCATGCCTGGATTCTCACTCTTTTTAAACCTGTAACTTGTATTGATATGAGACCAGGCAAAGTTGCAATTTGAACTTAATGGTGACATACCAACCCAGAGGATCAACCTTGCAGTTTGATTACCTGCCATAGGACCTACGTTCTGGGTTTGAAAATCTTTAGCAGGAACATCACCATGTCTTTGAGCAAAGACTTTGGCGATTTGGGATTGCCCTTCTTTTTCTTTAAGTTGTCAAACACGGTTGGCATCAACCAGTGAAGAGACTGAATCTCTGTGATGTGGGCCTGAACTAAGTCATAGTCATAAAGATGGGAAAGACAGAACAGAGAGTGGTTTGGAGTAGAAGCTTCAGGGCAAGCACAGATGTGATCAGGTGATTTTGATTAGTTCAAGGTCTTGTTTAATTTATTATGAAGGTAACATCATGACTATTCCTGCACAACTAAAAAGGTTTCTGAAAGACACTTTTCTAAGATATAAAAATCTTATGATACTGAAAGGCAGTATAATTATTCATATCAAATATCTGGCATTTGAGAGATTGATGTTTGCTTCTTTATGGTATAACCTAGTCCTTCAGCAAAATGCATCATTCTGCAAATACCTACAGAAAGAAACAGAGCAATAGGGTTATGAACACAGGCCAGCAAGCTCATGGATTTGTTATTCTTTCAGGTACAAAAACTTAAAGCTCTAATCATAGTTTGTATTATTAAAATTTTTTACATTTGCTTTCTTTTTTGACATTGCAGTGGTCATTAAAACATTTTTTTTTTGAGACCAAATCTCACTTTTTTGCCCTTAGTAGAATGCTGTGGCATCACAGCTCACAGCAAACCTCTAAATCGTGGGCTCAAGAGAACCTCTTGCCTCAGCCTCCTGAGTAGCTGGGACTACAGGTGCCCACCACAATGGCCAGCTATTTTTAGAGGCAAACTCTGGCCCTGCTCAGGCTGGTCTCAAACCTGTGAGCTCAGACAATCTGCCTGCCTCAGCTTCCCAAGGGATTACAGGCATTAGCCCCTGGGCTGGTCTATTAAAACATTTTTACTTATCAATTCAATTCTTATATAACATTGCATGTATTTTTCCCAAAGTAGCTATGGCAGTATATAATGTTAGAGATTTTGCTTAGTTTTATTATCCAAGCAATATGGAGTCAAAATCATTAGCTTTGCAAATGAAAGTTGGACATTCGCATGTGTAATCCTGAGAGCATAGCTTATTATGACCATTCATTTCAACACAATGGGAGTGAAGAAAATAAAATGCCAGATGGATAAATAAAGCAGCAACAAATTAAATTTGCAATAATTTGACAATGAAATGAAGCAAAAGGAAAGAAAAATACATTGTTTTTAACACATTATATCTCAAAAAGTTACTTCATCTTTATGGCGTGCGATGACACAACTTGTATCAAGGTAAAGTTCTCCAAGAAGAATAGCACTACTAGTAATATCTAAACTTTATTGACTATTTAATTTGTGCTGGCCAAGTGCTCAGGTATTTACCTAAATTATCTCATTTATTTCTAGCAACAACTTTGAGTCTCAGCGCTGCTCTCATTTAAAAAAAATGAGAACCCATTTGTGGATCAATGGGCACTTGGGTTTCTTCCATGACTTAGCAATTATGAATTGGGCTGCAATGAACAATCTGGTGCAGATATCTTTGGATTAATAAATTGTGGTACTTGTATACCATGGAATATTATGCAGCCTTAAAGAAAGATGGAGACTTTACCTCTTTCAAATTTACATGGATGGAGCTGTAACACATTCTTCTTAGCAAAGTATCTCAAGAATGGAAGAAAAACTATTCAATGTATACAGCCCTAATATGAAGCAAATTTATATCTTTCATGTGAAGGCTACAACCCTATTACTGCACAAGAAGATGGGGAAAGGGGAGAGGGAGGGAAGGGGAGGGAGAGGGTGGGGGGAGAGAGGATAAAGGGTGAGATCACACTTGAGGTGCATCTTTGAAAGGTCAGGAGAAAAATACTAAATGCAGAACACAAATGTTTTCACACAGTAAATGAGAAAATCTCACGAATGTTATGTCGAACAGGCAGATGAAAATATCTCAGATTGTATATGAAGCCCGCACACTGTACTCCATGGTTGAACTAATGTACACAGCTATGATTCAATAAAAAAAAAGAAGAATGAATAAATAAATAAATAAGAACCCTAAAGCTGATTGACTGGCCCAAAGACAAACAGCTGTTATGTAATATAACCAGGATTCAAATCTTAACTGTATGACTCCGGATCCTCCCTCTCTGAGCTCTACTTTCCAAAATCTATGGAAAATTTTCCTTTAATTTTTTCTAAAATTATGTCTTAAATGCAAAACAGGAGGAAAGCTTTAGCCTCCATCCACTGGCATCTGACTTTGTGGATAGAACTGGGTGATGTGATAACCTCCTGTATGCCTCCATCCATTGATACACATGCATTCATCTCCTAATAAGTCATTCACCATACATTTATTCAGCGTTTACTATGAAGCAAGCTATTATCCTTAAGGAATGTATTAACATTTGTTTTGATAAACACTAGAAAACACTAGAAAAATCACAAGAATTTCCTGATACAGCTAAACACAGATAATTTGGTTTTATCACCACAAGAAAAATATGGCCTTAGTAGACAATTAGGCTTGGCATTTAATTATTGTCTCAAAAATAGCTTCATATGAATTATTTTTAAAACTGAAATTATTATCTTTGGTAGAAAATTTACAGAATGTGTTTCGGTTTCTATGAAATAATTCTATACAGGGTGTTAATTTGTTTAGGTATCTGTAGGGTACATAACGCATTCTGGCAGGTTCACCAGAAAACCATGTAGATCTCTATTAGATGCTTCATGGGAAAATTACTAAGGAGTTTTGCATCTGCTATGATGATTTTCTAGGCTCAAGGCTAATCTCCCTTGCTCTATTGCAGAAATCTTCAGACACTCAAGCAAGCAGCTGTTTTCATTTTGAAACACACTCTAACTTATTCCTAAGCAAAATTTCAGTTTTGGCTGCAATCAAAATGTATACTATTTGTTGTGAGTTTTTCTGTCTTGTGTCATCCAGGAGGAAAAAAAAATGTTAAAAAAACAAACTGATGCACCACCATTATCTTCTCAGTTTTTTAAGTTTCCTTTATAATTTATTTTATGTAACAGAATCAAGGCATTTGAAAGGAATATACCTTCTACCTAAGGTGGTGCAGAGAAGGAATGTGAAAAGCTTATACCATACATTTTCTCAAATATATTCAATAATTATCCTACTATATTGACATGTAGTTCCTACTGATCCTTACATGCCACAAAATAATTTGTATATTTTAAAGGCATTTATTGTAACTGTAAATCTGAAAATTAAACTTTTGAATCTTGAAGTGTGAAAATTTGAAAGATTATCAACTATAATGTACATTTCTTACTAGAAGTAAATGGTCTAGTATTATTTTGGGAAAAGAACTTAGTTTGATTTTTCAGACAAATTAGTTAAATGTACTCTTGATCTAAATGGAAATACACAGGAAAACGGGAAAACTGTCACATCATTGTTGATCTTATGGGGGTGGTGTGGCCTGAGCAGCTGAGGACTATGTTGTGCTTTGAAGTTGGATTTACAGCTGTGTCTCTGGAGATACTGTTGTTGCAGGTCCTTGGAAGAGAGGAAAGGATTCCCTTTTCTTTTGTATAAATAAAGATGCTGGACTGTATTTACCTTTTAAATATTTGTGTAGCTTGGATTGAGGGCTGTTTGTTTTAGGAGATCTAGAGACTATAAAACATCATGTATGTGGGGAGGAATTTAGTACAAACATTGACAAAAAACTGATCTTTAAATTCACATGAAAATGCCAGACACCTACAATAGCCGAAACAATCTTGTGGAAAATAATACAGTCGAAAAACTTACACCACACTGTTTCAAAATTTAATACAAAACTATAGTAATGAGGACATTATGGTACTAACACAAGAAGAGATATACTGACTAATGGAAGAGAATTAAGATCCCATTTTTTTTTTGACAATAGACAAATTTTATGTATTCACTCAGTGGCATGTTATACAATGGTAAAAATTAATGAACTATAAATACACAAATAACATGAATGATTCTCCAAAACATAATATTTAACAAAGAGGACAATTCACAAAGTAGTACACAATACATTAATATATGTGTATATATAGTTCAAAAACACCAAAACTCCTTGTAAGTTAGAGGTATATATACAGTTGGTAAAACTATATGTAAAACGTAGGGATTGATTAACAGGGAATTTGAGATAAGATGTTTGGAAAGTAAGATTTAGAAGCACTTTCTGTTGTTACCTATGATACTCCATTTCTTTTTTTTTTTTTTTTTGTAGAGACAGAGTCTCACTTTCTCGCCCTCGGTAGAGTACTGTGACATCACAGCTCACAGCAACCTCCAACTCCTGGGCTTAAGGGATTCTCTTGCCTCAGCTTCCCGAGTAGCTGGGACCACAAGCGCCTGCCACAACGCCCAGCGATTTTTCTGTTTTGCAATTAGGCTGAGGCCGGGTTTTTGCTGTTTTATAACTTATTATAGTCTAAGTGTTCTTTTGTATGCAAAAAAATTTCATAATGTAAATATTTTTATATCTCTGTTAGATACCAATATTGTCTGCTCTCTTTTCCCTCTTTCTGGGAAAATCCCCACCCTCTTCCCTTGCTGAGGTGGCAGAGCATCATTCAACCCTACCTTGTGACATTGTTGTTGTGTTAGAAGTGAACTCCTGACCTAGAGGGTAACTCATGAAATCACTCAATGGTCTTGAATTTCAAGGATTTGGCTTGAATGCAACTTACTCTAGATCAAAATCTTGAGCTGAGACACGAAGAAGTTATGAATTATTAAAGGTAACTGAATTTAAAGGTGTATCTAATGTGAGATGCAGAGAGAGGGGCCTAAGGTTAGACCTCATAGGTCAATAAACCCCTAAAATTATGTACCAAATTTTATGTGTATCCCTCAAAGGGGAGAGGGGATCATGTCTTTCACCTTGTGTCTCTTTCCAAACGTAGGATAAAAAACACTGGCACAAAATCTTCTAAAGAACCTGACTAGTCAAGTGAAAGTCGAGCTGAGTGACGGAGCACTCAAAGAAACTCTTCCTCTCTGTGGGGATCCGCCTGTGCTGATTCAGAAGTAACAGGAAGGTACAAACCACAAGTGGAATTAGGGACACTGGAGCCTGTCATGCAGGGCCACTCCACGCAGCAGGACTCATCTGTGTGGGTCTGTGGAGATCTCTGCACAAAACCATTCTGCTACAGAGCTCAGGCAGCTGAGACCTCAAGAGTCAGCAGCCAATGGAAAATGTAACCCCAGACTCCCCCCACACTCAACCAGGAGCATCTTTTTACAATGCAGGTGCAATTTTACTGCTCCGAAGACCATTTGCAATCTGGCCTGGGCTCCCGTTCTGGACCATCTTCTTCTGTTGCCTGATATACCTCAGACACACTGAGTGTCAAACACACATGGCTCCCAGCAAGCTCGGGACTGTTCTCACTTCTGGCAAATGCTCCCTCATTTCTTCGATGAGCGCTAATTCATCCATCAAAGCTCTTCCTTGAAGCTTACTGAAGATGATGCCAGATCCCGACTCTGCAGCCTTTGTTTTTCTTTATTGACATGTCTTCCCCCTTTACTAAACAAGACTTCTTTGAAAGCAAGAACTATGTCTTACTTAGCTTTTTATCCACCCCCCACCCCCCAAAAAGAAAGTAGAGCTGAGGGCAGCTAGACATCACTAGGCTGGTGCCCAGAGCTATCTCTGCTTCTTTTCTTCCCGAGTGACTGTGTATCTTTTTCTGGGCATCTTATGAGAAATCTTAACCTGCCAAGAAGGACATCAATTGAAATCTTCTTTTAAATTCTTTGGACAGAATGGGACCTGCCTATCAAAATAGACATGATACTCAATGACAGACAATACTAGTACAAACTCTATGGAAAGTAGCACGGAGCTATTTCAAAGAACTAAAAGTAGACCTACCATTTGATCCAGGAATCCCACTACTGGGAATTTACAAAAAGAAAAGAAAATCATTCTATCAAAAAGACACCTGCACTTCAATGTCTACTGTGGCACAATTCACAACTGCAAAGATGTGGAATCAACTGAAGTGTCTATCAATACACAAGTGGCGTATCTATACCATGGAGCATTACCCAACCATAAAAAATGGTGAACTAATCTTTTTATAGCAACCTAGATGGAACAGGAGGGCATTCCTCCAAGGGAAGTATCTCAAGAATGGAAAAACAAATACCACAGGTATCCGCCATTAAACTAGAACTAATTGTTTGACACTGTGGGCACACATGGAAATAGAATGCAACAGAAACCAGGCAGGTAGGGGGCTGAGGCCGAGGTGGGGATAGGTAAGTTCACCCTAACGGGCATGACACATACTATCTAGGCAAGGGGCACACTTGCAACTTTGACTCAAACTGTACAAAAGCCATTCATGTTAACTGAAGCATTTGTATCTCTGTAATATTCTGAAATTAGAAAGGTTAAATTAATTGTTCCTTTTTGGAAATTTATTTGCAGAACAAAATAATTTACAGTTTTTAAAACTATTCATTAAATGATATCATGGAGGAGAGTTGGAAGGGTTAACTCTTGACAACTAATTAACACTTGATTAGAACCAAGGGCAGGTAATATTTTGTAATTAGAAATGATAAAGTCCTTTCTTTTCATTGTTGAGGAAATATCAGAATTGAAAAGTAAGTTATAGCTTTCTTATGAAAGCTCATATGAAATTAAAGCCCAAGAATATGGGGAAAGAGAATAGGGAGGAGAAAGGATGGGGGTGGGGGGTGGAGGGAGGGCAATAATGGGACCACAACAATGGTGCATCTTACAAGGGTACATGTGAAATTTACTAAATGTAGAATACAAATGTCTCAACACAGTAACTAAGGAAATGCCATGAAGACTATGTCAATCTGTTTGATGAAAACATTTCAAATTGTATATAAAACCAGCACACTGTACCTCACAATTGCATTACTGTACATAGCTATGATTTAATAATTAAAAAAGAAAGAAAGAAACTATCAGGTGGCAGGCTGTGGTTCTGATCAGACAGAGGTGCCTCTAGACAACTATCGAGAAGGTTAGAAGACAATGGAACTAGAATTCTAGATGCAGGATAAAAATACTATTTAAAAAGGAAGTCTTGAAAAGGAAGGAAATTCTGTTGCATCTGCAACATGAGTCCATCTTGAAGACATTACGCTAAGTGACACAAGCCAGTCAAACAACGATAATGATTCCACTTACATGAGACACCTAAAATAATCAAATTGTGAAGAGAGAGAATACACTGGTTGTCACCAGGGACAAGGAGAAGAGGGAAATGGGGACTTGCTGTTTAATGGGTATAGAGTTTCATGGAAGAAGATGAGAATGGTGTGGAGGTGAACAGCGGTGACCTCACACGACAGTGCTAATGTACTTAATGCTGCTGAATGGTATGCTTACAATGAACACCAGCGGGGCGATGGGCACATTTAAAATGCTGACTCGAGGATAACAAAATCTATACATGGAACCAAAAACATTTGTTCCTCTGTAGTATTTTGAAATCAAAAAAGAAATGGAAGCCAGAATTTAGAAAGAATTCTCTAATGGGAATTTTAAAAGAAACAGAAACCAAACAAACAAGACCAAACTCCACAAAAAAATTAGCTTTCACTGTAATTAAAAAAATTCATGAAGATTTTTATCGTCTCATGCCTTAAATGAAAATTGTGCTTCTGTGTGGAATGAATTTATTGTTGTCTAAAAAGTCATTACACTTTAAATTTGCAGAATGTTTTTACATACCCTGGAAATTATTAATTAAAAATACAGTTCAGAAACTATTTTTAAAAAGCAAAATTTTTTTATCACTGTATATTAATTAATTAAAAATATATGGCTCTTTCTACAGGGTGAATTCTGTCTCCCCAAAATTCACATGTTAAAGCCAACCTCCTGGTTTCTCAGAAGATTACTGTATTTGAATACATCCCATTAAAAAGGCAAGGAGATATGAAGACTATAAGCCAATTATAGCACAAGAAGAAGGGAAAGGGGCAAGGGAGGGAAGGAAGAGGAGGATGGGTGGAGAGAGAGTAACTGGTGGGACCACTCCTACGGTGCATCTTAGAAGGGTACAGGAGAAACTTACTAAATGTAGAATATAAATGTCTTAACACAATAACTAAGAAAATGCTATGAAGGCTGTGTTGACCAGTTTGATGCAAATATTTCAGATTGTATATGAAACCAGTACATCATATCCCATGATTGCACTAATGTACACAGCTATGATTTAATAAAAAAATAAAAATGAAAATAAAAAGACAATGAGGGTGCCAGGCCCATATACCCTGGGTAGGTGGGTACCCTAGAGCCTGCCCCCTGCCAAACTGCCCCAACAACAAAAAATATTCCATAGTAAATTCTTGCATTTAAGGCCAACTGATTTTTTGACACGGGTGCCCAGACAATTCAATGGGGGAAAGAGACATTTCAATAAATAGTGCTGGGACAACTGAGTTGTCACGTAGAAAAGCATGAAATTGGACTTCGCCCTCACACCGTGCACAAGAATTAACTAAAGATGGATTACAGAGCTAAATGTTATTAAAAGATACAATTTTAAAAGTCTTAGAAGAAAAAACCGGACTAAATCTTTACGACCTTTGGTAGGTATGAGGAGAGAAGCATGGAAAATGCATAAATTCATACATACGTGAATAATGAATACACTGAGGTTCAACAAAATTAGACACTTCTGCATTGCGGACAATATATCAAGAGAGTGATCCTCAAATATTTAAACAGATTCACTGCGTGGTGTAGCAATTCAACATCTAGGAACATACCTCTAACAAAAAAAAAAAAACTTACACACATATAGTCACAGCAGCCAAAGAGTGACTTCTTCTTAATAACAAAAACACAACGATGTATCATTCAGCTCAACGAGAAATGCGGTATTGGTACCTGCTAACACTTGAGTGAACCTTGAGAACCTAATGCCAAGTGAAAAAGGCCATGTATTGAATTATTTCATTTATATTAAATTTTCAGAACAGGCACAGAGCTAAAGACAGAAAATAACAGTAATGGCCCGGTGTTGGGAGAGAAACATAGGGACAACTGTAGATTGTCTTGGGGATATTTTAGGAACTGATGAAGTGTTCTAAATTAGATGATGTGATGGCTGCACAAGCCTGTGACTAACTCAGAACACATTCACCTTTCGTATGTGAATTTTATGATATACAAATATATGTCAATAAAGGTTACCGCAGAAATGTGGAGGGGTGCAAGTAATCCTGATTGTGAGAACGATGAGGTCCAAATATAGAAATAGCCATTGAGATAAACAGGATGGACGCTTCAGGGATCTCAGAAATCATTCACCTTCTGGGTGATTTGGAGACAACATTGTAGACCAGCCTTTGTGTTTCTGTGTGTTGATGTTCACCAGCCTACGTGCAAGGCCTGTCCATCACGTCCATTGGAACTTTACAAATCCCTCGCTGCTTTGCCTTCGGTGTGAGTGTTAAAGCCCAAGTTCTACTTCTGAGGGCCACTTACAACTGGACCCATTCATAGATCAATGGAAATGTTCCTTAGGCCCTAAAAAGTATGGTGGGAGAAAATGCTTTAAGCATTTTAAATTTTAAATAACATTGTTAATGTAAACATGTTGCATCTCAAATGTGTTAGAATTTATTTATGTAATTGGGATGGTACATTTTTTAACATGTATTAATAATATGAAACTTAAAAAATTATAATTTATTCACTGTGGATTGTTACTGTAAAAATATTAAATATAGAGCCACCCCTAACATATGCTACCTTCACAGAATAGAAAAGAAAATAACATTATTCAAAGCAGGGTTTAAGTCTTATTAAACAACCATCCTCTCTTACTAGCTCCATTGTATCTGCATTCTCAAGATGTACAGTGGTGTGGTTAAATTACTATTGAATGTTAAGTATATTTTGAACAAAAAGTTCAATTATCATACTAAAAGCGTAACCAACTATTATTTTTGGCAATTTGCTTTTCCAAATGGTTCACTGGGATTGCCATTGTGACTTCTTTGTCAATCAAAGTCTGCAAACACAACCAACGGTGCTCCTCAAATTATTTCCTCTCTTCCTGTAGCTTTTCTAATGAAAAAGAAAAACTGATAATTTAAACAAAGCAAGTAAATCAGCAGAATGACAAATGACTTAAAATTACTGAATATAATTTTCAGTAATTTATTCTCTTCTTTAAATACATAATTACGATCAAAAGCCATTACTTGGTCAATTGAACTTATTAAAGAGATGTCATAATTAGAAAATACTCTTTTAGAAATGCCACAAAGAGCTTAAAATCATTTTTTCTAATGAAATATTAACATTATTCTTTGTCATTTCTGGAAATTAAGCTGAAGTTTAATTGTCCTGCATTTTGCAGTATTTTTTTCTTAATTCTCTATTAGAACATTTTAAATTATTTCTTGAATAATGACAAAACACTATTTCAGAAAAGGAGAATGTTCATTTGTGTGGCCCTAACAAAAAAAGTATAGCTAACAATGTATAAATGAAAAAAATTAAAGTAGAAATGAAGAAAATGAAAAGAAGTCACGGAGATATGAGCAGTTTGAAGAGAAGGTTGAAAGTAAGTGGAAAAAAAGATACAGGAAAGGGGATAATCCAATTTTTTCCTTTACTGAAAATCATTTTAGATAGAAATGGCACTCTGCCTCTTAGCCATGGACTTGGCTCAGTGCTCTTACAGAAATAATATCAGCCCCGAATTGCTAATATTTATTATGCATTATTACAACTGGCACTATCAACCTGTCAGCCCTGTTCCTAAATTACTAAAATTGATCACATTATTGTCACTCAGGTGTCTTCATCCTAACTATTGACATACTGGCATTTCTAAATGGAAAAGCACAGCTTCTAAACTTATAAACATGTTTCTTCAGCTTGGACTCCTAGACTAAATATATCAATCAGCAACTCTCTGCCTCCATCAATTTTGTGGGAAGTCTTCCAGAATGGAGGGGATCTCAGGAGAGGGACAAAGTGGAATAATGAGCCAAGGCGCAGACTGCCCAGTGTCACTGTGCTTCCCAGGTATAGTTTGCCCCAAACCTAAATCAACTGTTTTGATAATGTATTACTACTGATTTGCAATACCATTTAGGACAAAAAATATCAAGCATCAATGGGAAGAGACAAGAGCATTTGTAATCTGTTACTGGGAGCTGGTACGGCATCCTGTAAGGCTGACCACAACGTGGGCACACACCATGGTACTGATAGTTTTATCAGCTACACCGCCCCCAAAAAACACCTCCTGTCGCATTAGTCTGTGAAAGTATCGCATCCATCCATAAGTATTTGGCTCCTTTACTGAATATTAGGTATTGACCTGGGTTCTTATTGATTATATGAGCTTTTCAACATTGTTCCAATTCACCAGAATATTTTTGTTGCTTAATGCCAAAACAAATTTAAAATCAATATAATTATCAGGCTTCAGTGAATGTAAGAGAAAGAACATAATTAATGTAAGTGTTGAAAATCTTCTTTGTAAATGGTAGACTCTTTTAAAACTTAAAAGACATGTTTCCACTCTGATACATAAAGATCTTAGTTGTGACTCTTGTCATTTTAACAACAAAAAATGAAACAAGCTAATACTCAGTGACTTCTTAGATCTATCAGAGTATTGAGGTCACAGGATGTGTCATTACCCTGAAAGCTGGAGAGACAGAAGTAGAGAAAGCAGACCAGCTCACCTACAGCAGAAGTCGGTACAGCCGGTGACTGATAAAAATGCTTCAATCGTATATAACAGTTTGTTAGATACAGTATAGCATTTTCCAACCATGTAAATGTGATTCCACAGATAATGTGCACACATGTTTTTGCCCACACTTTCAGGAAAATGCTCCTTGAGAAAGTGGCCAGTTCGTGGCCGGGAGGGACACATTTGGGGAGAACAATGCTACCTGTTCAAAGGACACATGGCACCTGCCACTTATGGCCGTGGACTCTGTGAAGGTGCCCTTCCCGCACTCTCAGGAGGCCTTCTCTCTCGACCATCTTGGGAGCTGGCCAGGGGGTTTGAAGCTTCAGAGGCCGCTCAGCCCATGGCAGCCAGGCAGGTCCCTGGGACCTGCATGGGGCTCCTGGTCTATTTGTAGCCAGGCCTCTAACCTCATCCCTCCACTCAGAAAGCTGTGACTTGCACCACCAGCCCCACAACTGCCTCCTCCTCTGCCAAGGCTGCTGTGATCCACTCCCACCAGATCCCAGATCCTCCCAGACTGGAACCCCAAGCACTGGGTGAACTCAGGCAGGATGGTGCAGCAGCCCTGGGAGGCCCACTGGGGGCCCTGCTCCCAGGGCATACTACCCATGTATAACATACATCCTTACTTTGATCTCAAAAATTTGGGCAAAAAGAGTCACTTCTGCAAATTACTGGGAGCTGAATGTAGACTAGTTTAAGAGCCAACACTCCTGGGAGCTCAAACAGCTTGCATCCCTTTTAGAAGGATTCGAATCTCTTCTTCGAATGGAAATGTAAGTAACTCTTTTTATGAGCAACTGTTACTGAAAAACAGTTATAAAATCTGCTTCTGTGCCTACATATTGAGTGATTTAATGCAGTAGGTATTTACAGTCATTTCAACAGTGGAGCTAATTAAGGTTTATTATACTTAGGGGATTGTGTGGAGGTCCAAGAAATTACTTTATTTTAAATAATAATACTGCCTAAGGTTTATTTTATTTTGTTTTGGTTTTACAAGTTATGGGCTGCATTCTAGATTGAGCACTCTATAAACAACTCTTTTATCCTAAGAAATACTCAATAAGGTAGATTCTGAATGTTATCGCTATGTTATTATTTCACCCGAGAGTGATTTAAAGTAGATCATTTGCCATGGTCATACCGAAAGAAAGTAGCGGTTACATTATGCGTGATCTGTCTCTCCAAAAGGCATAGGGAAATCTTATTATCATGTGATGATATTTTGTTACAGAAGCCCAAACAGATTAAGGCAGTAGCTGACCTGGGATTTAAATCCTGACCAGTTAACTTCAAAATAAAAATGCCTACCCTTCAGTTAGTCTACCTACAATAGGCTCGCAGTAGTTTTTCTAGAAGTACATAGTAGTAGTTTATGAACTATTTATAATCTATGACTTATAGGAAGAAGGTTTAGACAACCTAACAAGAATATATGTTGCACAAATTTTCTCTATCACCATCAAAAAATGAGTTAAGCTGTGTCTTATAATGCCTCAGGCAACAAAACAATTTAGAAAGGATAACTGTAAAATGTCAAGGAAAAGGATGTTCCCAATTAGACATTTTCTCCATCCTACGGCAACAATCCAAAATACTTGAGAGTTGGTGGATAAAAAAATTCTTTAAGAAATATATCATTAAAAATAATTGATCACAGGTATCATCAAAAATAATTGGATTTCACCAATTGTAGACATGTGGTTACTGCTCATTCTTTTCAGGACTGCAGTCCACATCTCAGCCACCCTTTAAGCATTCTATCCATCTCAGAAGGGTTTTATGTTTATTTCTAAATGAAAGGAATTTTAAAAATAATATAAAATACTAGAAAGGAAAGTAGATGAACTAAATAAAAAAACTGCAATAAGAAAGGCACTGGGCTATGTTCTATTATTTCCAGAGCAGAGTTTCTTACTTCCAGTGGTCTTCCTCTCATTCATTCCTTTAGCCAAGATATTCTTATTTACCCTTTATTTTGTGCCATGGCTGATTTCCTTTTAAGGATGCTTAAATAATGAAAGCAGATCCAGGGCTGTGTGTGGGTGAATGAATCTAATCTCTTTGACAACACCAAAAATATTGGACACTAATAGGCTACTGGCAAAGACTTTGGAAGCCAGTCACTCACAGCCTGGGTCCCAGACTGCCAGTAGCTGACAGGCATATACCATCTTCCAACATTGCAGAAAAGCCTTTGAGAACCAAATCAACACCTCAACCATCACCCATAGAAGGTCGGCTGGGACGTGAAATCCAGACATAAAGCAAAAACAAGTTATAATGAGCAGAAGGGAAGGAATAAAACTAAGAATAGAATAAACAAAAATTGAAAATAAAACAATGATCCTAAAAGATGAATCTTTGAAAAGATCAATATAATTCATAAATCTATAGTAAGATTTAAAAACAAAAACAGAGAAGACGCAAATTACCAATATCTGAAGTGAAAAGTGGGATATCACTACAGAATCCACAGATATAATGAATATAATACTGTAAATATTTCAGCAGCACCATATGCAGTGGTTAGGGAGTGGCCACATATGCCAAGGCTGGAAGGTTCAAATCCAGCCTGGGCCTTCTAAACAACAATGGCAACTGCAACAACAAAAAGAAAAAACAGCCAGGCATTGTGGCAGGCGCCTTTAGTCCCAGCTACTTGGGAGGTTGAGGCAAAAGAATTGCTTAAGCTCAAGAGTCTGAGGTTGCTGTGAACTGTGATACCATGACAATCTACTGAGGGCAACATAGTGAGAGTCTGTCTCAAAAAAATAAATAAATAAAATTTTAAAAATACTGTAGATATTTCTTATACTTAAATGAATGACCTCTTACTCAAAACCCACAAATTATAAAAATAATGAAGATGAACTCCTGTAACTTTAAGACAAAGTCTTACTCCGTCACCGCGGGTAGAGTGCCACTGTACTCTATACAACCTTTATACAATCTCACACTCTTGGGCTCAAGCGATCCTCCTGCCTCAGCCTCCTGAGTAGCTGGGACCACAGGCAACCGCCACTATGCCCAGCTAGTTTTTTTTTCTTTCTATTTTTGTAGAGATGTGGTCTCACCTTGCTCACACTGGTCTTTAACTCCTAAACTCAAGCAATCCACCTGCCTTTGCCTCCCAAAGTGCTAAGACGACAGGCCTGAGTCACTGTGCCAGGCCTGGTCTGAACTCCTGTAACTATTAAAAGAAATTAGATTTATAGTAATTCTGGTAATTTTTATCAAACGTTTAAGTAAGAACTAACACAAAGTAAACTACTTTTCAAGAAAATCAATCAAAAAGAAAAAAAAAAACTTCCGAGATCATTTTATAAAATAAAGCATTGCCTTGATGTCAAAGTAAGACAATAGTATATAAAAGAAACTAAAGGCCAGTATAGCTCATGAACTTAGACAAAATACAGTTATCAACACAGCAATAGTCATATAAAAAAGTACACATGACTAAATAGGCTTTATACCAACAATGCAAAGCATGATTTCTTTTGTCATGGCAGGTATATAAAATATGACTTTTCAATTTACAAAGAAAGGGAAAGACAAAGGAACTGAAATAGCTAAAATAATTCTGAAAAAAGAAGAAATGAGAAGAAAGTTAGGGGAAACACAGTACATGTTTGCAAGTCTTACTATAAAGCGACCGCAGTCACGACAGCCTGCTAAGATTAGCAAAGGAATCAGCATATAGATCAGTGGAGCAGAGTAGAAAATGCAGAAATAGAGCCACACAAAGAAGGCCAATTGATTTTTTAACAAAGGTGCAATGTAATTAAGTGGAGAAAGAATATCATCTTTCAACAATCTGACCTGGAAAAATTGAATAGCCATATGCAATAAAAAAGAGAGATGCCTATCTCAATCTTCCTTCATTACATGAAGTTAACTCTTAAAATGGATAGTATAGCTCTAAATATAAATTAAAATCTTAACTCTAAATGGATAATATAATTAAAAGTAAAAATGTAAAACTTTAATATTTTTAAAAGAAAGCATAGGAGTTCTTTTTTATTTTTACATACACATGTATTTATTAGGTTCCTACTTTTTGCCTTCACAGAATTAAAAAGGCTTAAAATTTAATAATAATAACAATATTTAAGATAAGGACTAGAAACAAAAACCTCGTAAAGAATGAACAAAGAGAAATACATTCAGAAAAGAAAACAGACGATTACTGCATTGAAATATTAAGCAATATTAATAATAATAATGCAAAGAAAGTAACGTTTGCATTGCCAAATAAGAGTATATCTATTACAGAGTGCTTTGAATCTGATGCTCAGTATGAAGTCATCAGTTAACTTCTTAATTTTTTTCCAAAGTCTCAAAAAAATAGACAACAAATATATATAAATAAAAATAAAAGATAGTTTCAAAAAAAAGATCATGCCAAATCTTATAGACAATAGAAAAAGAAGAAATATTTCAAAGTCATTCTACTTGATCTGGATATACCTGATATTGAAACTGGAGAAAATATATTGTTATAAAGGGAAATTACAGACATATTTCACTTACAAATGAGGATGCAATATCTTAAACAACATATTGACAAGTTGAATTAAAAATTAATGTTTAAGTAATGTACTTTGGTCAAAATTGAATCCAATTTATGTGAGAATTAGACACTGTTTTTTTTTTAGGAGAAGTTCTTTGAGGAATGGGGTTTGACAAAGAGAATTTAGACAAAACATCAAAGCAAAATCCATAAGAGAAAACTGTTAAATTGGACTTAAGCAAAAATTTATTTTACTTCATTATTATTGTTTCTTGAGACAGAGTATCAGTCACCCATGGGTAGAGTGCCATGGCATGAGAGCTCACAGCAATGTCAAACTCTTGGGCTCACGCAATTCTCTTGTCTCAGCCTCCTGAGTAGCTGAAACTACAGGTGCCGGCCACAACACTCCACTAGTTTTTCTATTTTTAATACAGATGGAGTATCACTTTGCTCAGGCTGGTCTAGAATTTCTGACTTCAGGTGATCCACCAGCCTTGGCCTCCCAAGAATGCTAGGATTACAGGCATGAGATTCTGGGCATGGCCTAAATAAAATTTAAAAAATCTGTTTTCCTGTGTGTTGGAGGAGGGAAGGAGACTGCTAAGAAAATGAATAGATTCTCTGAAGAGTGAGAGAAAATATTTGGAGACTGTAGTGTACCGACAGTGGGCTGTCACCCAGAATATATACAAACTCTCAAAACTCAACAGAAAAGTAAATAAACCAATTAAAAATGGACAACAAATTTAAACCAATACTTGACTAAAGTAGATACATGAATAGCATACACATATTTCAAAATAGGTTCAACACCATTTTCCTGTACACATGTAAGGTCACCCCCAAAGCCTGGATTCTAAAGAGACACGTTAGTATTATTATGTTTCATTCACTTAATACTTTTTAACGTAGACACATCAGGAAAAGTAATGGTCAACTGGAAAATTTAATAAGGGGGTTTTATTCTATGAAGACAGAGACACAGAAGCAACTTTGACCTTCGTACAATTAAAGGGCAAGCAGAAAAAATACGGTGCCTACTACAGTGTTCTACGTGGGAGGAATTTTAAACCCACGTGCTTGGCTCAGCTTTTAAATGTCCACATCTTTAATTATATACTTTTATCTCATTTATTTGGAGAATCTCGTGCAGAGCACTTTCTGGATACAGGAAGTTGATATCTGGTGAGAAACAACCAATTTAGCTGAAGTTAAATTTTTACCCTTTTAGATATCTCAAAATGAATTTTAAAACGTCAATAAGTATAAATAATGTTACACATGGAAATTTAAAATAAGTGGGTATGAAGACAGAAGAGTCCAAGTCTTTTATAAGAATCTTGTAAGAAAGAAGGCGGGAAGTGACCTCGGGAGCCTGGGACAGCCCGGCCGGGCTGTGTCCTCAGCAGAGGAGCCAAGGCCGTGTTCCCACTGCTGGGCATGAGTAGGAATAGGAAAGAAGTGGATGTGGAGACAAAGGTGGCCCCAGAGGGACAGTAGGGGGAGGTTCAGCACTCAAGTGGGCCTGACGGCTCTCCCCTGACCCCCGGGCTCCCTCTGGCTCTGCCCGCGACTCTCCCGAGACAAGTGGATAGCACACCGCAAGGCCACTTCTGTTTCCACCCTCTTTAAAAAATAAAGATGAAAGATATTTTTCTATGAAAGTTTGAGCCAAACATGGCAAAATATGCTATGCACACCCCACCGCATATTAATTTACTTTCCCACCAATAGTGTGTTAATTTTTCTGTTCCAGCACATCTGCACCTGCATCTGGTTTTTGGCTTTTTGAAAATGGCCCTTCTGTCAGAGGGCAGAGGGTGCTTCATACCTCACTGTGGTTCTGACTTGCACGTCCCCAGTAATAGGGGATGTTGAGGATTTTGCCACATGTTTCTGGGCCACTTCTTTCTCTCCTCTTGGAAATTGTGGATGTCTTTTGCTCACTGTTTAATGGAGTAGGACTTTTTTCCTTACTGATTTGAGTTCCTTATACTCGAGGGATCCTACTAGTTCTTTGTGAGATGTGCTGCTTATGAATATTTTCTCAAATTCTGCAAGTTGTCCATTTACTCTGTGAATTATTTATTTTTTTCTGTGCAGAGACTTTTTCGTTTACGTTTCATTTATTTATTTTGTTTCTGTTATTTTGTTTTGGGGGTCTTCATCAAATTCTTTACCTAGGCCAATGCCTAGGATAATTATCCCTAGGTATTCTTCCAATCTGATACTTTGGGGGTTACATTTAAGTCTTTAATCTGTCTCGAGTTAATTTTTGTGTATGATGGGAGAGAAGGATTTAGTTTCATGCCTCTGCAAGAGCTATGCAGAATTTTCCCAACACAGTTGATTGGATAGAGTGTCCTTTCCCCAATGTGTTTTTGTCTGATTATTGTTGGAAGCTATTGAAAGAGTCTAATTGAAGACGGCAGTTTAGAGTCAGGAATCTACAGGGACGATGGAGAATAGTGAATAGATCTCAGATGTGTTTTGCTGGTAGAGCCAAGAAAAGACACTGAGAGAGAAGAATTTTCTCCTAGATAGTTTTGAGATTGTGCACTTGTTTATGGAAACATCACAAAGATTAAGGTCGGAAAGTGAGAAATTAGAAACTTCTATTTTGGCCTAATTAATAGTGAGATGCCTGTCAAACATTGTATCTATGCAGGTCAAGTTGGCAGCTGGATGTGATACGAGTGTAGACAGAGTCAGATGTGCACACACACTCTAAAGTCTTTAACGCACAGATGATGTTAAATCAGAATTCCATGATACAGTGTAGGATTACATATCCAAATCCTGGAAAAAGAGATAAAGGTTTTCTAGGTGGACCAGGAAAGGGGAAAGACGTTTCCATGTAGAAAGACCATCGTTCACAAACTCATGAATTCAAGAGATTAGCTCATTGATTGATCTGCCCAAGCATCCGTTCGACAATCTTCAGTGCCCTCATTTTTCTAGGTATTGTCACAACCAAAGGTTTCCTATTTCTGAAAATCTTCCTATTTGTTATATAAACCCAGTGTATCTTATAGAAATTAAGCATATACTACCCCAGACATATGGCAAAGATGACATGCTATCCAACATAAAGGAGCTCAGAAAACCCTCCGCCCAATAAAATCTCAGAGTATTTTTTTGTTCAATTTGGTAAATTTAAAAAAAAGCAACAGTGAAATAACACCAAGTGTTCCAGACCCAGATTGTAGTTCAGAAATATGAGTATGTCAAAAACCTACATTGCATTCTAATTTCTGTGGTGGATGCAATTTAATCTAACTCACAAAACTGAACTGTGTACTTACAATATTAACGTGGTAATTAATAACGACAATAACTATCATTAGCATGAAAGCAATAAAAGCTCACAAGATTTATACACTCTTAAGAAGTTTACCCTGTACTCAGAATATAATCATAATATAGTTTTGGTGACATAGATTTAAAATTTAAAGGAAATGTTTCTAAGTGTTGCTGAATATTTGGCACTTGTCCGGGAGGCCACATCAAAAGAATGAGGAGAAGTAGTTTGAAGAGAAGGAAGGAAAAGTTTATTAATTTGCTGGAAAATGAGGAGGCTGGCAGACTCTAGTCTTTTTTTTTTTTTTTTTTGAAACAGAAACTAACTATTACGCCCTCAGTAGAGTGCTGTTGAGTGACAACTCACTGCAACCTCCAACTCTTGGGCTCAAGCAATTCTCTTCCCTCAGCCTCCCAAGTAGCTGGGACTACAAGTGCCCACCACAATGTCCAGTCCGGCTATTTTTGTTGTTGTTGTTGTTGTAGTTGTCATTGTTTTTCAGCAGGCCCAGGCCAGGTTTGAGCCCACCAGCCCCGGCGTATGTGACCGACACCCTAACCACCGAGCTACAGGCGCCGCTGAGCCCAGACTCTCGCCTTGACACACCAATACCCTGCCTCTGAGAAAAATTCAGAGTTTTTATTAGTGGGGTTTTGTCTCAGGCTATTGCTGTTCTGCTCTGGTGGCTGGTTCTGATTCATCCACCTTCTATTAAGACAATCTCATAGACCTCAGTCTGGATAAGTCCCATGGGCCATTTTCTCTGGGGCAAAGAACAAGGACATTTCCTGCCCCCCTGACCACTGGCCTGAGGCAGAGATACAGATTTGATTCCCAGAAAGAGCTGGGAAGGTTTTAGAGCAACAGTAAACATCCTACCCTTTTACAAGCCATTCCCCATGCAACACAAAGATTAAAATATAATTTTAAGATAGCCTGACGTAATTCACCAGAAGAATCATCTTTTCACTGGTAAAAGTACAGTAGAGTCAAGTGAGAATGAGATGGAGTCCGTCAGGCTGGGTCTGGAACAGCACAGATGGTCTGGCTGCTTTAGGTCCTGTGTGACCTTTACCTTGGGTCTTCCATCTGTGACCTTCACCTCGGGTCTTCCATCCTTGTTATTTTGTAAACTCAGCTTTAACCTAAAAGTGTATATCTTGAGTAGTTTAGGGCAATTGATTAACTTTTGAAGTGGAATGTTATTATATGGACCATGGGTTATGACAATAATTTTACTGTTTATTATGTTTATGGGTTATAGTGATTACTACTGTTAAGATATATGTTAATTATTATTGTTTAAGATAAAGATTAGTGCAGATTGCAAATTATTATTTTTTAAGATAAAGAATGGCAGATTGCAAATACAAATAACATAATTTAAGGTCCTGCCTGACTCTGATTATATACCCACAGTATCCACAGAAGTCAAATTCATTATCAGTAAACCAAGAATTAACCAAAGTTGTTGTCCAGGAGAAAGCTCAAGCTTGGCAAATGGAACCTCATTATTGCTTAAACTTCAATGAAATCTCCAAATCCACTTAAACGCATGAGGAGACACAGGGGAGCTGCAAAGTCGGGAAGAGTCCCGCAGTGTTTCTCCTGGACGTGCCTGCCAGGTGTTGGACACTGTCCCAGCAGTGTTAGAGCTCAGGTCGTGGCTTGGCTGACCACGGACGCCCTCTCCTGCCGAGAGGGAGGGCTTTTCTGTGTGTCTCACAGAATGAAGACAGCTGGTGCTGTTTTCCTTCCTATTCTAAATAGAGACTTGGTCACAAATTATCCTATTTTACCTCTCTCTTCAAAGAAAAGGTATTTGGGGAAATTAAATTGCTCATTGTGTCACAGATTGGTAGACAATGAGATTGGGGCCTGATAGACAGAAATGCATCTACTTTCACAAAAGCCCTGGACACAGAGCTGGGTGAATAAAAGCAAATAATGGGATAGATGTTCTCTGTTGAACGAGTATAGATTATTTTTATTGCATCGAGAAACATTGGTTACATTAATAAGTTCATAGCATAGACTTGTATTACTCTGAATGCAACCATGAGGCCTCTGGATCAAGGCAGATTATCATGATTTACAGTTAATAACGGCATCGATTGCCCTTACCCCATTCCCTCAGGGAGCTATATGAGGAAAGCCAGATGTCGCCCTACACGTGCAGGATATTTAATAAGAGAAGAGCCCCACAATTATGAATCCGGCCTTTTATAAAGTTGCCACTTTCCCCTTCCGAGAGAGAATGACAGAAAGCTTTGCTCTCTGGTCACTAGCTTCCTTTGGAGTGGAAACTGGGCTGTGAGGCTGGGAATCCCGTTCCCCTTTGTAATGGAAATGAGTTTTCTCAGAAAGCCCCAGCCCTTCTCAAAGGTAGGCATTGGGCTCTTTAGCAAATAGCTCCAGGTGCACTTTTCTCTAAATCCCTTTCCCTTTCACCCATATTGTAGATCTCTTTCCTAAGAAAGTCTTTACTGTTCAAAACTGAGAACATATTCTTGCTGGGTTTTGTACATAGGTGGAAGAATTTTAAAAATTTCTCAATGTAAGAATAGGTGTGTCCATGAGAATGGGCAAGAGACCCCAAAGATGAGATGCAATTAAATGTGGCAATAATGAAAATAGAACAGATATTTTGAAGGGAACAATATTATAATCCATTGTGTCGACACATTTAAAAGTATTAAATCATCCAATCCTCACTCAGAACATATGGTATAGGCGCCACTAGGAATTGAAGGAATTGAGACATAAAGAGTTTAAGAAAAAAAAATTTTTATAATTGAAGGAATTGAGACATAAAGAGTGTAAGAAAATTTCTTGTCTCACAAAGCTCATGAAAAGTGGGGATGAGATATGAACCCAGCTTGGTATCAGCCTGTGCGCCTTACTCTGTTCAGTGCAGATAATGGCAGCAATAGTTTTTGTTTGCCCATGTACCACTCCTTCTTTAGGTAAAAATACCTGCATTTTATTTTTGATATTTACTTTAACCCTACTAGATGGGTATGTTAATGGACAAAGAGGCACCTGTCACTGTGAGGTGTCAGGCACAGACAGGGTAGATCCACCAAATTTATGGAGCCCAGCAGGAGTAGCCTCTCTAAGATCGTTCTGTTCTTCTATTTTTTAAAAATCACAGTTTTATACATAAAAGTGGAAAATAAAAATCATGTTAATCTTTGTCTTAAGCAGCGATAATCAGCATAACGCATGACCCATAATAGACAAGAATCAGCATTACCTGGGACCCAAAACAACATTCCAGTTCAAAAGTTAATCTCCTAAATCAATTGCCCTAAACTACCCAAGATGTACACTTTTAGGTTAAAGCTGAATTCATAAAACAGCCAGAATGGAAGACATGAGGTAAAGGTCAGGTAGGACCCAAGCCGGCGTCCGGCGGAGCCTGAATGACTCCATCGTATTCCCACCACATCTGTGGTCAGGCACGTGGTTCTGTCCAGGCTTCCAATCTTGACACTCAGTTGTTATGGGCTGATTTGTGTCTCCTTGAAAATACATGTAGTGCTGAGCCCCAGTCCCTGCGAATGTGATTAATGTGATTTTATTTGGAAATAGGATCTTTGTGGTCTTAATGAAGTTAGGTCATTAAGATGGGCTTTAAACCATGATGATTTGCTTCATTATGAGAGACACAGAGGCTCACTCAGAGGGCAGGTGACATGACACCCAGGAGAGGGTCACATGGGTCACGGAGATAGATCAGAATCATGTTTCTGATGCTCTGAGGAATGCCAAGAGTTGCCAGCAACTCTAGAAACTAGAAAAAAGACACAAAAAGGAAAAGAAAAAGACACAAAACCGATTTTGCCCTAGAGTCTTTACTGAGAGCCTGGCCTAGCTTCCCTGCAGACCCCTGGGCTCCAGACTTCCACCTGCTAGAATTATGGGAGGATACATGTTTGCTGCTTTCAGCCATCCAGTTGTGGTACTTTGTGAAGGTGGCCACAGGAAAATCTTCTCCAGGCACCTGGATACACTACTTGTTTAGTTTTAGTAATTGGTTCAATTACTTCAAAAGAGGATACACTACTTGTTTAGTTTTAGTAATTGGTTCAGTGATGAGTAGAGGATAGAAGGTGGTCTCCGGTAGCCTTATGGGAATTTTCTAATATAGACAATAAGGAAAACGTGTTTCTTTATAACTGCAGTTGCTAAGATAAGAGAGTAAGCTTCTGTAATCAGGTGTGATCTTTACCTCCCTTAAACAGAGACATCATGTGTGACAGAGCTAGACCAGGAACAGAATGCTATAAAGCCCCACTGAGACAGTTGTCCCCTTAGTTCCCACCATGGATCCAGTTACTTTTCTGCTCAGAGTATTTTTGTTGCTTACAATGGATATATTCCCAGTGAATATAAAATCCTAGCTCCATCACCAAATTGTCAAGGGCGCCTGAAAAGTCAGCCTGTTGAATGACCTTACTTCTTCCTACACAAATAGATCCTGCCAATCTTTGACACATTTCCCCTCATGTAATGAAATAATATGTCTTGAGCTCAGCGCCTGAGCCCATGTGGCACGCTGCCTCTACGGGACATCATGTTCCAGCTCAGAGAAGTCTTCCCGGAACAACCAGAGTGTTACCAGAAGAAGAGGGTCTGGCCTCTTGTCACTGTCAGCGGCTATGCAGAGATGGGGATAGGGCCACCAAACTTTAGTTGTCAGAAGGCCTGCGATTCTGGGGAACAGTGAGAGCAGCCTCTCCAAGACTGTCTGCTCTTCCATTTCCCAAATCACACTTTTATACATAGAAGTTAAAAGCTAGAACTATACTAATCTTTATCTTAAACAACAATAATTAACACGTCTCTTAAGCAATAGTAATCATTGTAACCCGTGACCCTTAATAAAAATAATTATAGTAACCACTTCACTATGTATCTCATAACATCCTGGGACAAATCTCAAACATGCAGAGAAAAGTTCATTTAAAAAATATTTGAGATAGATTGTGGATACAATAATGTATACATTACAGTGACAGCTCAGTGTCCCCCAATATTTATTTTTTCATTCCATTTGGTAGTAGAACTCTAATTTGACCTGGGCATGCATTGCCCAAAAGGAAGACAATTTTCACCAACCTTTCTTTTCGTTACCTGTGGGCACATAACAAAATTCCAGCCAATGGGGTTTTCACAGTGATTGCCTGTGCTCAGCGACACCTGCCCTGCCCTTCCTTACTTTCTCTTGTTGACGTGCAAATGTCATGCTTGATCCAGAGCAGCTCTCTGGGGTCATGAGGTTAAGGAGACACCAAGTTTGTGCCACGCCAGCACAGGAGGACCTAATTCTGAATTTCTTTGTGACCAAGCCATATACTTCTATCTCATTTTTATTTAAGTTTTGCTTTCTACTGTGTATAGCTATGCCTAAATCTTTTAAGACATTATTTTACCACCATTTCTCTGAAAGAATGTTTATACTATAACAGTCTGTTTACTCCGTTAATTAATGTTCTGACCCATTGAATCTAAATGGCATACATTAACTCTCAAATTCTACCATTACTAATCGATTTCTCGGTTTCTGTGGACAATGATTAGTAATCCTGCTCTGAGCCAGACATGTCTCTTGACACTATTAATAATAGATTGAGATAGATAGAGAAAGATCTAGACGGCTTAAATGCTATAACATAACTTTCGTGGGATTCTTCCTACACTGCTTACACTTGACCTAAATTATCTTCATGATGAGGAACACTGCAAATGTTCCTTTACGCCATTTCTCAAATATGAAAACCAAGACCCACGATTCTAAGTAATTCAGCCAAGAATTTTAGCTCAGGTCTCCTTGAAGCTGATACCCTATGCCATTCAAGGTAAATGTTCTTTAAAGAGGCAAAAGAAAAACAAATAACCATAGTGCACAGCGGTAAGTTAGTGTGTGCTACAAGAAAAGTCCGAAGTGCTAGGGGAATTCAAAAATGGAAAAGATCAGTGTCCAAGGAACAGTTATTAATTTCTTACCATTTTCAAATTATTTCTTTTCCTTCATATAATTCAACTTACTTCTCATGCACAAAGTGCTTTTAGATATTTTGGTCTTGTTATAAAATACATTTTATTATGAAATCGCTCCTTTTTGACAGAACATTTCCCATTCTTTAAAGAAGACATTTTTAGTGCTCCAAAATGACTGATATGCATTTTCATTCTTCATGTTTCTAATGCATCAAGGTTGATGTCTAGAAATATGGATAAAATATACATGATACACGTCTTAGCTAATTGTCACTCTATTACTAAATCACAATGCTTCCTGCAAGGCTATCTAAATTCCATTAAATGATGAGATTGTCTGCATAATTAATAACACTAGATTGGATGGTTTGTAGTCAAGTAATTTCTTATTCTGATTCTAAAGAAAGAACATTCATCATTGTTCTTTAAGAATGGAATAGCTGTTTAGGCAAATGTCTAAGTGTGTTTTCTGTTAGCAGTGACATGTAATACATTGACTTGACTATAGAAAATGAAAAACAATTGTTTTAATTTCTATGATGCTTTACAGGCCTAAACCTAAAAAAAATAATGAATTATTTACTGTTGGGGGGGTTCATTAACTCTTGCATGATAATAAATTAGAATGGGAAAGATTTCTTCATAGGGGTATTGGACCCCAAGACTTTATAATACTCCGGAAATTTTTGAAAACATTTCAAAAACATGTGAATTATGTTTATTCTTCAACATCTACGCTTCTTTTAGTGGAGATTCAGGTTTGTTTTTCTGACTTGTTTTGAACCATCAATTTTAATCTGCATCTTAAACTATAAAGTGAAAGAATTAGCTTACTTATTGTAGATATATTAACTCTATATAGTACTACCAGTTAAGCATATATGAAAACTATTTACCTTAACATTCAGCATCAAAGAAATTATGAGTAAAGTCAATCTCTGAAAGAAAGTCTACAGACCCTGAAATAAAATAATCTCTGTAATTACCTTCCAAATTTTCAAAGCTGTAGATTATCCAGGTTCTTAAATGTATTCCACCCAGAAGCAAACATCGTTAACATTTAAATGCACATTTTCACAATCCAATTTTCATACATTCTATAGTGTTTGCATTACATTAATTGTTTTAAATGATCAATTCAATTCATCACTGCTGCAGAGTCAATAACAAAAACATAGACATTCTGCGTTGTCAGGTGAGATTGTTACAGAGAAACTGTCCACATGCCAACTCTTTACCTGTCACAGAACTGAGCACAATCATCGTGAATCTGACCCCGTATCTTCTATCAATCCAAGATTTCCAGCAATGACTGTGAGTTCCTGCAGAGTACGTCTTTCTGGGTCTGGCTGCTTCCCTGCGTTCCTGTTTTGGAATCTTGTTCCTTTCAACTCTTAAATTCTGTCCTCAGGGGCTTATCAAGGTATTTTTATCTCCACAGTGGAACGTGAGCAGTTATTATTCTTATATTTCCTAAAATGCTTTGTTTATACTGTACTTTATGTTTAATCATTTGCATACCTATCTTGTGCTATTATTTGCAAGGGATTTCCTAAAATATTTATGCTGTTTCATATTTTAGGATATTAGGATTTCCTTTCAAAGGTAGGCATCATCTCTTACTGCCCAGTGGGCAGCTGAAGTTGAGAGGAAAACAGCAGTGCACCTGATGGTGTCTGGGCAGCCAGGCTCATGGTCTGATGCTGGTCCCTAGCCCATGTTACAGTAGCTGTGACCTCTGATCATCTCCCTCCTTAGGTGATATTTGTAACTGTGACAATAACCTTATGTGGAAATCTAGGCTTGGAAAGGTAGATGGTCAATATCCACCTGAGTCCAGCCCATTCATCCACGTCTGAGTAATTGCACATCCTGTGTCTGCTTCCTTTGTCGCCCTGATGGAAGAAGGGGCTCGCAATCTGTCCGCACTTCACTGCTCCCACTTCTCTGTACGTGTCCCTGTGTCTCCAGCTCAGACCTCTCCCCGAAATGTGTTTAGAGTCACAAGGTGCAGGGGTTTGGTGATGGCTACTGAGAAAGGCCAAACTCACCCTGAATTAGTGACTGTGGTTGGCGCCATCTGAACCTGGTAACTGAGGAGGCATTCTTTAGTCCCTCTTTTCTTTAAGATTCACATCCAGAAACTCACCAAATCCTGCTCAGCTTCCTTCCACGAATCGTATCCAGCTCCTCCCTCGTTTGAGATGCTTCTCTCCAGCTACCTTTCTGGGCCAGTTCAGGATTCTCCGTCATCTGCTTTCCTGAAATAGCCTCCCTGTGTTGCCTCGCACAGCCTCATTACAATGGAAGCGTTTCTTGAAAGGTCATCCCTGGTGACAACTCGTCCGTGGTGGATCAGGGCCCCCAGCCACAGTTGTTAGACAAGTCGCGTGGTCATATCTGCTCCAAGCCTCCCTCCCTGTTTCCTGTTTCGTTTCCAGAAACACGGCCAAAGGAAAGCTGCATGACTCATTTGAAAAGTCCCCCCTTACTCCATTGAGCTTTAGGAGTTTTCTTCAAACCCCAACTTCTAACCCGAATTCCTCAAACAAATTCTACTCATTTAATTCTCAGCCCTGACACTGCATCCTTCAGGAACTCAGTTTTATTTTCCCAGAGTAAACAGCCATGTCCTCAAAAACACATTTTACGACAAACAGGTGTATCCGCAACCATCTGCCTCGAGTACTTGGCTGAAGAACCCACTTCCATGTTGACTTCTTGACTAAGAAGTCTAGTATTTAAGTGGCGACCGTCCACAGCCTGGGCTTAACCACAATTGCCAACTGCTCTGCCTTTGTAGGACAGGAGCCCTTCAGACCCCCTTCAAAAGTCCCAGGGACTGACACTGGGCTTGACGGACCCCCACTTCCTCTGTGGGCCCCCCCTGCATTTCCACCCAAGCACACCCCCAGCCAACATGAGTGCATGGCCAGGGCACTGATGCCACCTCAGCCCTGCTGATGTGGTCTCTAGATGACAACCTCTGCTTGACAGATTCTCCTGAGTGTGATCAAAGATCAAATCTGTCTGCTTGACAGATTCTCCTGAGTGTGATAATTTGAACAAAGGCTAGCTAACCTATTTTTAATTTTTATTATATTGATATTAAATTTTATTTATACTACATTGTGGCCAGAAAATGCTGATTAAATGACATATGTAGTGGAAATTAAAAAGTGAATTTGAAGGCAAGCACATGATCCCTTATTAAATGTCCCATTGGATCTTACAGTTGTATACTCGATTTCTTTTGATGTTATCAATTAATTAAATGTATAGTAATCTTTATTATTTTAAAAATTAAAAGCCTCTTTGGCAGTCTTACGTTCTCTTCATCTTATCATATATATGGATGTGTGTTTGTATATGTGTGTATATATATATCTGTATATACACATATTTTTCACAAGCACACATCCATATATATGATAAAATATAGAAGATAAGACACATATTTACACGTATTTATATATATGCAAATATACATGTGTATATATATATAGTCATGGTATGTAAAATTTTCCTGCTATACCTTTTTTTTAATATTATAATTTAATGCAACGCAATTTGGCTGATGATCATTTATTTACTTAAACAAATCTAATTATTTTAACTTTTATCAATGGCTTTAAAATGATTATTTATTAAATGAGACACAGTTTAAACTTAATATTTCTATTTAAATTTGCCTTTGGTCTGGGTTTGCCAATCAGTCAAAAAACGTGGTACAAATTTGAGGAACAGGGACCAGCTTAACAAAGAAGAAATTTAATTTAGAGGGTTATTACCTGAAGGTTAATGAATTAAGCAAATAGGGAGAAAGCATGAGGATTTACAGGGTCCGGCCACGGAGATGGTGAGATAAACACAGAATCCAGGGAGAGAGAGTGAGGCGGGAGAAGAATGAGGTCAGGACTGCACATGTAGAGTTGAAGGGGGAAATTCCTCCACCGTGACAACTTGGATTCCGTATCCATGTGGCTTGAGTACAGCCCACCAGTGTCAACGCGATGTAATTGTTGTCACAGGGGAACTTCTCCTGGGAAGGCAAAACTGGAAAGCAATTGCTTCATTATTAGCTTCAGGAAATGTATTGGGCTCCAAACCATTCTCTGATCAAGAGAACTTGATTCAGGACCGTCTCACTGGCCAGTTTCTACGAATCCTGAAGTAGAAACAAATTTACCAAACACTAACTTCTCGCCTTGAAAGAAATGCCTTCACCCCCTGACTTTTCCATCCACAGGTGGTGTTCTCTCTAAGCAGGAAGTTCTGAACATATTGGCTTTGTTTCACTTACAGTTTTTCTAATGATATTGTGGAGAGTTCAGCAATCCTACAGTTTCGCCAATATCCGCTCCAGACCCCTCGCTGACCTCCTTGAGTTCTCAAATGCTCGGTTCACTTAAGAAAATAAAAGCTCCTCCTTTAGGAATTCTTTGGTTACCAGATCAGACGTGAAAATTTTTATTCTCAGTGGAAAACGATCTGCCCTTTATTAATCTTCATCATGGTGCTGAAAATCAATAAAGATATTTTTGTACAGAAGGAAGAGAGACATAAAATTCACAAATCTGTTTCTTGGTTTTGTCCTGGGAATGAGCAGTTCAGGACTCACTTCTCCCTTCTCGTGTCATTTTCACAGATTATACTTCAGGCCAATTGGCAAAACTTCACGGCATCTTTTTCAGCTCCAGCGTATTTTGTCCTTCAGAGCCTGGAACTGTCAGGGATGCCCTTCCCAAACCTTCCTTTTATTAGGAATCGCAGACGTTGCACTGAAGCTCAAGACATAACGTGCAAAAGCAAAGCATTAATCCAGTGGCCATTGCCAGACTGTCAAATATTTCTCAGTTTAACTAGAACCCATCCCTCTCCTGACCCAGAGCCATGCTCTTTGCAGAATACATATTTATAACTCCAGATGAAAGTCTGCCAGCTTTAGTAACTTTTAACAAGAATAAATTGTTCGTTTGTGAGCATACTTAGAACAGAAAGTATGGTTTCAAATATTCAACAGTTTTCAACTCTAAAATGTTCTAAATCTCAATTTCCTCATAAAATTAAATTGCTTTAAGAACAAGGAAAGATCCTTCAGGCAGGTTGTAAGCGCTGGTCCCATTCTGAAAAACATAGTCAAATACTTTAGAAATCCTGTATAAGTTAGACTAAGATGTAAAGAATAATTTAAAATAATTCCAGAAGCACATAATTCAGGTCTCAACTTGTCCACATTGCAACGAAAAGTCAAATCTGCTTTCCATCCAGGTGTATGTACAGGTGATGATAATTTTTTAAAGACTTCTAAGGAGATTTGTTTGTCTGTTTATGTAATTTCTTTACATGCATTGTTGCCTCAGAAAAGCTGCATGAACTTTGTGAATTCAGTTTCTTCATTAGTACAGTGTGGATATTTCATAATGCTGTTGACGGTGTTAGATGTTGACAAAAGTTACGTTGCTTAGAGCAGTGTTAGAAGTAGCAGTAAAATCCTCAGCAAATATTCACTGCTCTTTCTTCTACTATTAACTCCCTGCTCAACACTTGCAAAGAACCCTTATCACCCATAGAACAAAATCTTTACCACTGAGCCTGGAATAAGTTCATCCAGGACGTGCACACAGCCGTTCCGCTGCCCTGTGTATCTCATGGGTCAGGGGACAATGTACACTTTCCTACAGTGTACAATGAAGTTTCCTGATTTAAAACCTCAGTTGGTTTGTAGGGTTTGGGAATTTTGTTGTTGTTGCTGCTGTTTCTAAAAGTACAGATCCTACTGTAGTTCAAATTTTTTTCCATTGCATAAATTAGAATCTCCCTAGTTTTAAGCCGTGTTTTTGGTTTCTCATGGAACAAAGGTTTCAGAATTGTGCCCGTGTCTGCCCTCTAGACCACCCATCTGTTCAACTTGATAGCTCGTTATAGCTGCATAAACATGATAAGTTCGCGGGAAACAAGTTGCTTTGCCCATGTTTTTTCATCCACCCAGTAAACACTCCTGCATTAATTGCTCACTCGTTTAAGGCACTTATGTTTTTAGTCACCAACATTTATTTTATGTTTTTGTGGCATGCACATCCTTTATGAAATATGTTTTTGTACGTGATAACTCAATAGTCGTTCAATGACTTATCTGCTTAAATTTGGAATTGCTGTAAAACAGAACGAATGATTTAAACAAAAAAAAAATGGAATCAATTTGTACTGGATACTGAAGTACATCTATGAACAAAAAATGCAATACAATTAGAGACATCAGATTAAGGACAAGCATTCAAAAGATGAAGAAAGTCAGTACCCTGCTAAGAAACTTATTAAAGGTAGAGTATTAATGTCTTTATATAGTGATCAAGGAAATGCCATGAAGGATATCTGTAACAGTATGATCAAAATATTTCTGAATGTATATGAATCATGCCCTGTGATTGCACCAATGTACATAATTATAATTCAATAAAATTATTAAAAAAAAATTAATATACATGAGTGCCTTATGAAACTCAGCAGAAATATGACCAGCAGAACAGTTGGAGCCAGGGATCTAAGACCGCCGAGATTTCCTCTCTGACTTTCATACTACATCCCTCTGTTTTAAGGTAATAAATTCTCAGAAGTCTTATTACAAAAGGTCTGATTGTTTGGGATTAACGTATTAAATTTAATTTCAGTATGCCTTGAGAAAAAAATGAATACATTTCTTCGCTTTAAAACAGATTTATTTTGCAGAAGGGCTTTTCTTTAAACCAATTCATACTGTGAATAATTTTTCTCTAGAGCTCATGGGCCCATAAGGACCTGGAAACATAGTTTCCTTTTTTGAATGCCCACCATGTCACATGCTGGATATGCTGGATGTGGCTAATGTTGAGAGATTTTTCTGGAGACCACATGAAGAAAAGAGTTCTCCCCAGTGTCTGTAAGGAAGCCAGTGCCTGGGAGGCGAGGCTCACTTCCAGGGAGAACTTCATCTTCTGACAGGCAGAGAACCTGCTGCTCTGGTTTCCTAACATGAGTTCGATATTTGGGTTCAAATCCTCTGTCGGATGCCAATGCAGAAAGAACCTTCAATGTCATGGGAACTCCAAGAACCACACAACCTTTTGAGTGCCGTGTCAGTAAGAAGGAAAAGTTTATGGGATTCTTTTCGAGTTTACCTCTTGCATGTTCAAAAGCAAAGGTCAGGAACACACCTACGGTGCATCTTAGCAGGGTACTGGTGAAACTTATTAAAGGTAGAGTATCAATGTCTTTATATAGTGATCAAGAAAATGCCATGAAGGCTATCTGTAACAGTACAATCAAAATATTTCTGATTGTATATGAAGCATTTTGTGCCCTATGATTGCACCAATGTACACAATTATGATTCAATAAAATTATTTTTAAAAATGCTCATCATGTTTAATCATCAGAGAAATGCAAATTAAAATCACTCTGGGATATAACCTAACTTCAGGAAGATTAGCCCGCATCACAAAGTCCCCAAACCACAGATCCTGGCATAGATGTAAACAGAAGGGAATACATCTACATTTTGGATCTGAATATAAACTAATACAACTTTTATGGAAAGAAGTATAGAGAATTTCTAAAGAACTTAAAGTTGACCTTGCATTTGGTCCAGTAATCCCATTATTAGGTATCTATGCAGAAGAACAAAATCATTTCACCACAAAGACATTTAGATAAGAATGCTTATTGCAGCTGAATTCATAATTATCAAGTCATGGAAGCAAACCGAATACCCTTCAACCTATGAATGGATAAACAAATTGTGGTGTATGTATACCACAGAATACTATTCAACCATTAAAAAGATGGAGACTTTACATCTCTATGTTACCCCAGGTGGAGTTAAAACACATTCCTCTTAGTAAAGTAACTTAAGAATGGAAAAATAAATATCCATTGTACTCAAGATCCAATGTATCCAAGATTAATATAAAACCAGTATGTAAAGAATTACACTCTCATATGAACAATAAAACACAAATATAGTCTAGTAAGGGGGCAGGGAGAAGTGGGAGTGGGGAAAAAAGGAGATAATTGGTAGAAGGAGGGAGGGCATTTAATGGGATCTCTTCTAATGTGCACAAAGCAAAGGTGTACCATACGTCCCCTGAGTGAGGGGTTCCTTTACAACTGGAACTTTACCTCAGAGGTGAGAACAATGTAATCTAAAAATTTGTAACCTCATAATTAAATAATGCAGTCTTTGAGAAATAAAAAGAAATTCAAAAAGGAAAAAGATAATATCATCAAAATATAAAAATAGATAAATAAAATAAAATATAAGTAAATAAAAACCTCCAGCAGTTATTCTTTTTTTTTTTTTAAATAATTTTATTGAATCATAATTATGTACATTGGTGCAATCACAGGGCACGATTCATATACATTCAGAAATATTTTGATCATACTGTTACAGATATCCTTCATGGCATTTCCTTGATCACTAT
>CAUYON010028633.1:0-13065 GCA_963573935.1 Arctocebus calabarensis
GGCGCCTGCAGTCCCAGCTATTTGGGAGGCGGAGGCAAGAGACTTGCTTGAGCCCAGGAATTGGAGGTTGCTGTGAGCTGTAATGCCACAGCACTCTATCCAGGGTGACAGCTTGAGGCTCTGTCTCAAAAAAAAAAAAAACAAGGAAGAAAAGAGCGATCTCAAGTTTATTTTGAAAGAGAGCTAGAGATAGAAATGGAGGTAAGTATCATCAGTCACACATACCTACATTTTGTTGCCCTTCCTTTTCTTTTGTTTTTTTCATTATTTTTATTAAATCATAGCTGCGTACATTAGTGCAATCAAGGGGTACAATGTGCTGGCTTCATATACAATCTGAAATGTTTTCATCTAACTGTTTAACATAGCCTTCATGGCATTTTCTTAGTTATTGTATGAAGACTTTTCTATTCTGCATTTGGTAAGTTTTGCCTGTACCCTTCTAAGATGCACCATAGGTGTGGCCCCACCAATTACCCTCCCTCCATCCCAGCCTCTCCCCTCCCCTCCCTTCCCATATTCTTGTGCTATAATTGGGTTATAGCCTTCACATGAAACCTTTAAATTAGTTTCATAGTAAGGCTGAGTACATTGGATACTTTTTCTTTCATTCTTGAGATACTTTGCTAAGAAGAGTATGTTCCAACTCCATCCATGTAAACATGAAAGAGGTAAAGTCTCCATCTTTCTTTAAGGCTGCATAATATTCCATTGTATACATGTACCACAATTTATTAATCCATTCGTGGGTCAATGGGCACTTGGACGTCTTCCATGACTTAGCAATTATGAATTGGGCTGCAATGAACATTCTGGTACAGATGTCTTTGTTATAATGTGATTTTTGGTCTTCTGGGTATATTACCTAGTAAAGGACCTTCCTTTCTTTTCTTATTTTTGCCACAGGCCTATGAGTGCTGCATGGTGGCCTGGCTTTGCCCCATGGCTGGGTTGTTGCTACACTCCGTACCCCCCAGCCCCCGCTCCATCCTGAATCTACCTGCAGCTGCAGGACCATTCCTGGCACTCCGAGTATAGGGGAGCCTGGAAGAGTGAGAGGTTAAACGGCCTCCAAGCAACCCTCCAAATGCAGGATAGAAGTCAGTGTATAGACAGTGGTATTCTTAGGCTGGAAGAAGGGACCTTCCCTTCATGGCGTTCCTGTGTCTGAGTGGAACAATTTTGCCACATGATTGTTGTGGTTTCTCAAAGAGTCCCAGGCAGAACCAAACCCACCTTTGCCCTGTCGCCCCAGCAGCACCCAGCTGATTAGCTCAGCCTCTCCCTGGACTCAAATGTGCAAAAAAATAACTTACTTGTATCTAATACAAGTGTCTTCAGTATAAAACTCCACGCAATGGATGGTAGGAAAAAAAATTGCTAACTCTCTTCCAGTTTTAAACAACACAACTTCAAGTCAACAGCTCAAATTTCATATGCTGAAACACTGGTGATCCAAACTTCCCAGCATTAAATCTTAGCCATGGAGCCGAATCGAGAAACAAAGAGAATGTGATTTAGGGAATTCAGATGCCTAGAGCCTTCCTTCTCTAGCTGGGGCATACCCGAGGGAGCCCTGGGAGAGAGGAAGGTAAAGAACAAGAAACCCACCTCGCATTCGGGTCCCAGGGAATACAGGGGGAGGAAAAGGGGACAGAGGCTAAGGGGATAGCATGAGCGTCCTTACGTGCCCTCTGTGGGCTCTGGTTGGGAAGACAGGACGCATTGGATCAGGGGACACTGAGGGAAGTGGGAATTGCCTGGCTTACATCTGGGGCTCTGAGAGGGGACCCCTGTTGTGTTATGCACCCATGCACCCCACCACTGAAAAAAAAACATTTGCAAACTCCATCAACAGGTCAGGCACTGGTCCAACACCTCAGAGAAAGAGGCGACCTTCCCTTAATGGCGTGTGTGTGTGTGTGTGTGTGTGTGTGTGTGTGTGTGTTTGCATAGCCATGGGTCCTT
Organism: Arctocebus calabarensis; assembly: GCA_963573935.1. Classification (NCBI taxonomy): domain Eukaryota; kingdom Metazoa; phylum Chordata; class Mammalia; order Primates; family Lorisidae; genus Arctocebus; species Arctocebus calabarensis. The sequence goes on from CAUYON010028633.1 coordinate 1,969, forward strand.
TCATTCAATTCACCCTCGGGAAAAAATTAAAATTTTAGGGGTTAAATAATTTAACCTAATTTAATATTTTAATTATACCAGGGGCCCTTTGGGGTTTAGAGATAGTTTTAAAATGAATTCTTTTGTAGGCTGGGCGCCTGTGGCTCAACGGGCTAAGGCACCAGCCACGTACACCTGAGCTGGTGGGTTCAAATCCAGCCTGGCCCGCCAAACAACAATGACGGCTGCAACCAAAAAATGGCCAGGCGTTGGGTGGACGCCTGTAGTCCCAGCGATTTGGGAGGCGGAGGCAAGAGACTCACTCGAGCCCAGGAATTGGAAGTTGCTGTGAGCTGTGATGCCACAGCACTCTATCCAGGGTGACAGCTTGAGGCTCAGTCTCAAAAAGAATCCTTTTGTAAAGTAAAGACTGAGTCTCTAGTTGTTTGTTTAGTTTTTAATGCAAACTCAGATTTTTCCTGGACTTTTGGTTTATTTAAAGTAGATTACACATATACACACACAAGTTACGTCTCAATTACCTTGACAGCCTATGGTATTTGTTTTCAGGCTTCATTTATCAGACTAAAAGGGGGGGAAATGCAGGAGAGAGGAGGAGATGGTAATTTGCACTGCTGGATTTTTAGATTTTTAGTTGAGATTTCCCTAGACCAACCACATCTACAGTTTACACTGTGTTCCGTCGTGTGAGTGGTTTAGAAACTTAAAGAAAAAACCAGGAAGATAATAGAACAAACCAAAACATAGGTTTAGAACCTAAAATGATCACCAGTTTTGTGGCGTGTGATACATATTCCTATACCTGGTTTATTCTGCCATCTGGCAAGTTTCTCCCTGTGATTAAGGAGCCACGATAGCACAGCATTGCCAGAAGGCAAATGGTTCCAATTACCATGGAGCTAAACCATAATTACCATGCAAATGATTTCAATAATGTAATAGAATGGAATCTCTGGTCATTACAGGGCAGACAATTCACAGTGTTAATTGGGGTTAGTCTGTTTTCAGACAGTAAATAATATTAACAGTAAAATAAAACCAAACTAATATTAGGTTTGACTTTCTTATAATCAAAGGGAATGGTCTTCTTCAAAAATTACATTTACATTACCGCGACAACCCATGGTTGCTTCAGTCTCTATCATAAGCAAAATAATTTGGATCAAAATTACTAGGAGACAAAGGGCTACTGAGATGAGACCCAGATTTGAGAGAAGTCAGCCATTGAAGGCCTTTTGTGCCGAAGACCGATATGGAAATAGACAACATTTCCAGAGGTGCCCAAATATATTTGGGGCAGGAGGTGACAGTTGCAACCCTTGAGAATAGGGGGAAACAAAGAAAAAGGGAAACTGCTGATGAGTAACCCTCCGATATCCTTTTTGCCCTCCCCATTCTCTCTTCTATTAGCCCAGTTTAAATCTGACATTACCACCTGCTGGGTTTGTAATAACGGTTCTCAAGCCTGTTTCCTTCTCACTTCACCCTTCCCCGTTCTGTGCCATGCCAGAAGGAAAACCCAAGGCTCTCCCCTCCCGCTACCAAGCCCACTACCTCCTACCACTGCTCAGAAGTCCCCAGAAGCTTCCTCCACCGGAACTCCCGCTCACCCTTCTCTACAGCCACTGGGAAGCACCTGACCTCAACTTGACATCCAGATTCATTCTTCCAACCACCCCCACCTCCACCCCGGGTCCCACACAAACTGCAGTGTATCATTCCCCAGCCTCAGTGCCCTGAGTGTTACAATGCTTCTGCCGCACTGCAGACTCGGTTTCTGTTCGGGGGGGCCCCTCTCCTCCTATTTTTAAACCAGTTTCTCCACTCTTCCTCTCCTTCTCTGAGCCACACACCATCCCTCTAACAAACTCCGTCCTTATGTGATCCTAGTGAGAGTTCCTTTTTTGTGGCCTTCCCAAGAGGAAGCTTCACTGGCATGAGAAATGTCAGGCAGATCCACACAGCAGGAGAGGGACTCATGATTATCCGCTAAATCGGGGCTGTTTCTAAAGCCTGCTGTGGTCGCTTTAAATTTGAGCACATCCTGTGAGTAGATGACGTAATCAGATGCAGAGGAAGTTGTGGTTAAGAGCAGGCTCCAGAGCCAGACTGTGTGGGCGGCAGCCTCCTTCCTCCCTGGAGAAAGGTCTGCCCTGGGGTGAGTTGTCTAAAAGTACAGTGGAGGAAGCAAGAATCCATTCCACAAGCATGAATGAATTGTGCCTGTTGGATTCACAGTGCAGAGCCTGACCCCAGCAAGCATCTGTAAGCACTAAAAAGTGATTCTTAGGACTCTAGAAAAAAATAGCCTGCTGGATAAGCAAATTAGATGTTCAGGTTCAATAAATTGACCTGCCATCTGTGTACAAGTAGTTGCATAGTATCCAAGGTAGTCTTCCTGGAGTTGCAATTATTCCTGTAATACTGCCATTCTTTAAGTTTTATTTCAGAATTTCTCCTGCAGAATTTTACTTAGACCCTATCATACTTTAGGTTTGATGCCTTTGTTCCAGCTAGAAAGGGATTTCGTTATTAAATGCCAAATAAAGAGATTATTAAAATAGGTAAGCTCTGCGTAACTATTCCTCCCCTAGTCATCCAAGCCTCACCAAAGAATTGGTGCTGCAGGTCATCAAAGAGTGAGGAACTGTGAGACTTTGCTCCCACGGGCCCCACTTGCTGGGGAGCCCAAGTGTGGAGCAAGCCCAAGGGCTGCTTGGCAGGACAGTCTCAAGGCCAGAAAAATGTCTCCTCGCAGCCTGAGATGTGGGTCTCAGATGCTTCCAAGGAAGGCCATAGCACTTTCTCAGACTCTCCAAAGGTAGCCAGCACCTGTCATTCACAATAGCCCCTGATTTGGGTTGACTTGAGCCAGTTCCCTGGATCTGCAATCATGGGGTACCTGGGGGCCCACCCAGGCCTTACTAAGGTTTAACCTTCTGCACAATTCACAATTTAAAGTCAGTGGCACAGTCAATTCTATGAGGGCAATGCTTCAGCTACCAGCTGCCAATAAGCAGGAAATCAGACTTCAAGCTGTATGTCAAGGCAGTAGTAACTAAAACAGCATGTCACTGACACAAGAACAGAGACACAGACCAATGGACCAGAACAGAGATCACAGATATAACACCATCCCGGTATTATCATCCGACTTCTGACAAAGCAGACATAAAACAGTGCAGGAAAGAACCCCTATTCAATAAATGGTGCTGGGGAAAATTGGACAGCCACCTGTAAAAGACTGAAACAGGACCCGCCCCTCTCACCACTCACAAAAATCAATTCATGATGGATAACAGACCAGATGGATAAGGTATAAAACTAGAGGAATTCTAGAAGAAGAGGTTGGGAAAACTCTCATACATGTAGCTAATCAGCCTAGGCAAAGAATTTATGAAGAAGACCCAAAGGTGATTACAGCAACAAGAAAAATAAATAATGGGACCTGATTAAATTTAAAAGCATCTGCACAGTCAAGGAAACAATCAGTAGAGCGAATGGACAACCTATAGAATGAGAGAAAATATTTGCATGCCCAGAAGAAAAAAAATTCTGTAAAAAAGACATTTGCACCCCAAAATCTACAGCAGCATAATTCAGGATTGCAAAGACGTGGAAACAACCCAAGTGCCCCTCAGTACGCAAGTGGATTAATAAAACGGGGTCTACACGCAACGTGAGTAGTACTCAGCCACAAAAAAATGGTAAACTGGGCGGCCCCTGTGGCGCAGTGGGTAGGGCACCTGACCCTTATACCAAGGGTGGCGGGTTCGAACCCGGCCCTGGCCAAACTACAACAAAAATACAGCTGGGCATTCTGGTGGGCGCCTATAGTCCCGGCTACTTGGGAGACTGAGGCAAGAGAATCGCCGAAGCCCAGGATTTGGAGGTTGCTGTGAGATGTTACTCCACGGTACTCTACCAAGGGCAATAAAATGAGACTCTGTCTCTACGGAAAAAAAATGGCAAACTAATAACTTTCATAACAACATGGATGGCATTGGGGACAATTCTCCTAAGTGAAGGATCACAGGAATAAAAAAACAAATGCCACTTGTACTCACTTTTTTTTTTTCTTTTTTTGCAGTTTTTGGCTGGGACCGGGTTTGAATTCACCACCTCCGGTATATGAGGCCGGCGCCCTACTCCTCGAGCCACAGGCACCCCCCAGTTGTACTCACTTTTAAATTGGAACTAAATGATCTGTATGCATTGAACCTATGGTAGTAAAATTCAGTGGAAATTAAGCAGGTGGGAGGGGGAGGAGGGGATGGTAAATTCACCCCTAATGGGTATAATGCACAAATGCACACTATCCGGGAAATAACTTAGACTGTACAGACAAACTGTACAAAAGTAATGCATATAAGCAAAATGTTTGTAACTTAGACACAAACTGTACAAAAGTAATGCATATAACCAAAATATTTGTACCCCTGTAACTTTCTAAAACAAAAAGATAAAAAATCAAAAGTGCATGGGCCTCCATCTCAGGCACCAGCATACAATGTGCTTTGCCTTTAGGACTCCCTGGGGGCTATAGGTGTCTGGGTGGAGGTGTGTGGTGGCGGCTATAGTCAAGGCCCAGGAGTATTTCAGTGGATGGGTGAATCAGAGAAACAGTAGTGGTTGGATAGTAGCTGGCCTTGACAACCTGTTACAATCTCAAAGTATGGCCCAAGTCACCAAGTCCTACCATGGACACAAGCAGTGGCGCCATTCTCCAGCCGTAATCACTCTTAGGGGACGTGGGAGCAGGGACACTGGCTCGCCAGGGCTGCAGCCTGGGAAGGTGCTGAGCTGGGCTGATTGAAAGCACCTGTGGTGCCCACAGCCTCAGGGACGGGCGGTATCAGAAGCCAACACCGTCACCAAGGGGTGCTCTGTGCCTGAGAATAGGCTGGGAAACACTCGAGTGGCCAAACCCCTCAATGAAAGCTGGGACAGGGCTATGGCCAGGGCTCTCCGATGGAAGTCACAGGCTCCGGGGAGGTTGGTGCCTATTGGTAGAGGGAGTCAGGCCTTGAACGTGAGGCAGAGCACCGGGAGAGGGGAAGGAAGACCCCTTTTCAAAAGGGTTTAGGTTCCACAGAGACAGTGCAGCCCTGCCGAGTCACAACTCAGTGGGTTGCAATGCACCGGGTGGTAGAGGTCTCCCTCCACAGTGTCACCCAACAAAAGGTGCCAAGTGATTGGCGTTCCGAGCTCTGAGCGCTGCCAGATGCCAAGAGCAAAGTTCTGTGTCCAGTGCTTCCTAGGCAGGGGCATCTCAGCGGAAGGAGCACGGCCACCACCTCCACACTTCCGCTGAAATAAACATAGGGTAGGGCAGGGGGGAGGGTGAGTCATGGCCAGAGTAAGGCAAACTCAGATGTCGTGGTCTGCCAACCCATCCTCCTTCCCTTGAAGACGGGGACAGTGTCTCTTTCTGACCGTTCCTTTCCAGCGTCGCAGGCAGAGCCCACTATCCAGAAGGAGCCAGATAAACGCTTGCTTGGGAGCAGTCTCAAAACAGTGTGTTTTTAAGTCTGCAGCAAAAGAGTACAAGAGAGAGAAAGCGTTTTCCTCCTATTAGTCTCAGTCCGTTTCTAAGTTGAAACATGACAATCAGGATCCCTTTGTCCTTATTTTTGTAATTGATTTCAGGAGATAAGAAGTATAGTTAAAAACTGAATAACCCAAAATAGAACCATGATTAAGTGAGCTCCGTCACGTCCACAGGTAAAGGAGAACATGGACCTTTGGTCATCTTTCACCAGTTTCCATCTCATCCAGCCTAAAAATCCCATCTCTAGCGTGCCCACTTCGGGGAGGTTCTTCCCTAAGCCTCCCTGTTCCCCAAATAAAGCCAGTCCCTTGTCTGGTTCATCAAATCCTCAGGGTACAGTTTGGTTTGGTTGCGTTGGTTTTCCACTTTCTTCTACTATTTTTTAGTACGACAGAAAATAAAAGCAATACAGAAGTGTCCGGTAAAAACTAAAAGCCCTCCCTGGTCCTCAAGTACTATTCGTATTTCTCTTACAAGATTTCTTTACTTTCCTTCCTCCTATAGTACATTAAAATTTTGACTTGTCCCTCCTGCCCCCTCCTCACCCTTCAACCACTTAGAAGTTCATGGAAAAAAAAAAAAAGCCTCATATTCACCTTTGATCTACCTCAATAGGGATAAAACTTGAGATTTGGGTTGAACATTAAAGAATGGGCAGGTTTGGGTAGGTGGAGAGGACAGGGTGAAATATTTGGAGCTGGCCCAGTGCCTGGCACTTAGGAGGAAAGTGATGAATGTTTGTTGAATGAATAAGAGATCTGTCCTCTGTGCAGTAACATGGTGAATAAAGTCAGGATTTTAAAAGTTTACAGGGCAGAGCACCTGGCTCATGCCTGTAATCTCAGCACTACAGGAAGCCATGGTGGGAGGATCCCTTGAGCTCAGGAGTTGGAGATCAGCCTGAGCAAGAGTTGAGCCCCCATCGCTACTAAAAATGGAAAAACGAGCCAGGAGTGGTGGCAGGTGCCTGTAGTCCCAGCTACTCAAGAGGAGGATCACGTGAGCCCAGGACTTTGAGGTTGCTGTGAGCTAGGACACCATGGCACTCTATCCAGAATTACAAAGTGAGACTCTGTCTCAATAAATAAATGAATAGATTATAAATAAAAAGTTTCCCAAGAAACAAGAGAAGGAAAAGCAAAAAAGAAATAAAACCAGTCTCAGTGATCATGCCTTCAAAAATGCGGCTTAATTTAAACTTGTACAAATTAGCAGTTTTTGTTTTCTAACTTTTTGTACGTTCTCCTAACTTCACTAAATCTTGTTCCCATACATTAGTATAAACTGCTGACTGTATCTCTTAGGGCTTTACTTTAAATTTTAAAAGTAGATATTCTTGATAAACTATTAAGACTGGTTGGTATTTTCATTTCTCATATAGTCTTTGTTTTGTTTTCTGGGAGATGAGCTTTACAAAGGGAGTTTATCAGCTTTCTGTCTTTCTTTTGGCCACTGGAATTCTTGGCATGCTCTAGGGAATAATCCTCCTCCACAATTTGAGAAAACTCAGTCTTGAAAACTGTCTGCTCCGAGAGAGTGTGTTTGAACTCTGATTCATTTTTTGTAACGTTAATTGGACTTTTCCAAGTGTGTATATCCTCTTAAATGGTTTTTGGCACCCCACATTTTTCTACGAGCTTGATGAACTATTTCTAGGAATTTTTGGCATAAAATTATTCATGATTTTCTCTTGTAAACATCTATAGTATCTTACGTGTCTGTGGTTGCAATTCATTTTCCATTCCTAATGCTTTTTATAATAAAATGGTTAACATCAGTTATCATTGCTGGACATTTGTCTGTTAGTCTCTTCAGAGAACTTAGTTTTAGTTTATCTTGACTATCTACTTTTTGGTTCTATTTTTTTTTTTTTTTGGTAGTTTTTTTTTTTTTGGCCGAAGCTGGGTTTGAACCTGCCACCTCCGGCATATGGGGCCAGCGCCCTACTCTTTTGAGCCACAGGTGCCACCCTCTTCTTGCTTCTTTTTAAATTAATTTCTGTTCTTATCTTTACTACTTTCTTCTTCTCTTGTCTTGAGTTTATTCTGTCATTCTTTTTCTAACTTCTTGGACTAAATAGTTTCTTTTGTAATTTTGCGTCTTCTTTTGTCTGATAAGTGTATTAAGGCCACAAATTAAAAGTATTGCAATAGCTAAATCCCATTAACTTTATGCACAGTGCTTTATTATTATTCTGTTCTTAATCTTTTGTAATTTTTATTATATTTTCTTCTTGAGATAAACATTATTAATTGGCAACTATGAATTTTTAATTTCCAAAACTATGGGGATTGTTTTCAGTATCGATTGCTAGTTTAATTGCATTTTAGTCAGAGAACTTGTTCTACAGTATATTAGTTTTCAGGGAATAAAGTCTTTTTTGCAGCTGAGACTTCTTTGTGGTTTAGTTTATGGGTATTCACCAACTGATTGGATCAGGACTCTATTCTAATATATTCATTTTATTGTATTGTCCAATACATCCTTGAAAAAAATTGTGTCTGTTTTATTTCCTGGATTTTGAAAACACACATTAAACTACCCCATATTTAGTAAAAATAAACGCATATATTTCAGTATTTACTTCAGTATCTTAAAAGACAATGTTAAGAGATTACAGATGAGTCCAAATTATTTTGGTTTCTTACTCATTTTGTTGTTATGCAGCGACCTTGTTTATTTCTAACATTGGTTTTATGGCTATGAAAAACTCAATGTAAAGCTAATATTAGAATAATATTGGCAGGGTGTGGTGGCTCACACCTGTTATCCTAGCACTCTGGGAGACTGAGTTAGAAGGCTCCCTTTGGCTCAAGAGTTCAAGTGCAGCCCGAGCAAGAGTGAGATCCTATCTCTACTAGAAATAGAAAAATTAGCCAGGCATGGTGGCAGCACCTGTAGTCCCAACTACTCAGGAGGCTGAGGCAGGAGGATCACCTGAGCCCAGGAGTTTGAGCTTGGCGTAAGCTAGGCTGAAGCCAGGGCATTCTGCCAGGTTATAGAGCAACACTCTGTCTCAAAAAACATGAATATTGTTAATTAAGCTACTTTGAATATTACTATCACAGCTTTTGGGGGGTTGGCTTATACAGTAAACTCCTTGTTTCCGGAGTCAAGGAGGTTGGCTCAGGCTGGCAGCCCATGAACCCAGCACTCTCTGTTTAGGCCAGGCCCTTAGAAACAGGGCAAGTACAAGGTCGGAGCAAACCCTAGACATTCAGTCTCATCTCCCTTGACCCCCGCATGCCCTGAGCAGGGACAGGGGAGCCCCCACAAGGCGGGGCGGATAAGACGCCTCTGAAGATCCCTGCCTGGGGGGCTGCTGACCCTGCAGGTGCTGTGACCAGGCTTGCCCAGTTCTCCCATTGTATTGTCCCTCCCAGCTCACCTCACCCAGCTCTCTCACCAAGAACTAGGACATGTCCCAGTTTCTAGAACACTCTATGGTCATCAGGAAATTTCAGCCTAATCTCAGCTATGTCATGAAAAAGCTCAGAGACCAGGGAAGCCATCGAGCCTGTCTGGATGTATATTTCTTCTGTAACATGAGGAAGGTACATTTTTTAAAAGTCTGGGGTCATTGCTAGCTGAGGGAAAGGACGTGAATCTACACGTAATGTAGTAGGTAACCCTGCCTTTCCTGTGTCAGAAATTTCAAGTCCTAAATGCTTTGCTGAGAAAGGAAACACCTCCCCAGAATTTGGAATAAGCCGCCAGCGGACCCAGCTGGCAGGAGGATGATAGAACATAGTTCCTGGACAGAGCCTGCCAGGTGAGGAGCTGCTGTCCTTCAACAAACACTCCATATCATTAGAACTTTTCTTTTTCAGAAAATTCTTTCTTTCTGAACTTTCACACCTCTGAAAAAAGAAGCATGGCAATTTTTCAAAGCAAACCAGCTCTAAGTAAGTATAAAACAAGTTAAAAATATGCCTTTGAATTTTATCTTTAGCCTCCAAAAATCTAGCAAAGTAGCTATCTATTTTTTGGAAAGACCAAAAACATATATATTATAGAGATCTCCCATATTCTAGGAAATCTTATCTATTCCAGTGTCTTCAGCCTAATTCTTAACCCAAACTCAGATACAAAAAGCACGAATCTGAAATCATGAACGTAGCTCCCCTCCTTCCTCACCACCAAGCCTGTGACTGTCACTAGGGGGCAGCATGTAATCACAAATGGTAATATTGCAAGGCTCTAAATAGTAAAACTGAAAAAATGTCAGCCTGTGCAAAGATTCTAAAACAATACAACAGAAAGCGCTTTAGTCCCTTCTCGTCTTAACTTTAAAGGACGGTGGATCTGTTATAGGCATTTTTGTTTCTTCACACATTCTACTTTAAGTACAAATTCTGAAAACTAAAGAACAATGTAAAGAAGAAAAATCAGAGCATCCCAATCTTTTCTTCATAAATATCTATTTATTTATTTAGAGACAGAGTTTCACTTTATCGCCCTCGGTAGAGAGCTGTGGCATCACAGCTCACAGCCACCTCCAGCTCTTGGACTTAGGCGATTCTCTGGCCTGTCTCCCGAGTAGCTGGGACCACAGGCACCCCCCACAACGCCTGGCTATTTTTTGTTAAAGTTTGGCCGGGGCCGGATTTGAACCTGCCACCCTTGGTACTGAGCCACCCTACTCACTAAGCCACAGGCACCGCCCCTCTTCATAAATATTTAAATAAGGGAAATTAAAATTCCCATCTAAGCAAAAAATGAGTTTTAATAGATACCAACAACCAGTAGTAAGTATGAATACTTTAAGTATTTCTCAAGGGCAGATATTATTTGCCAATGTCAGGATTTTATTTGGCAATTAATAATCTAGAAACAAAAACAAGACCGGCATAGTGGCTGGGAAGGCTGAGGCTGTCGGTTGCTTGAGCTTAGGACTTTGAGATCAGCCTGAGCAAGAGTAAGACGTCATCCGACTAAAAATAGAAAAATTAGCTGATTCTGTGGTTCCGGCTACTCGCTGAGGCAAGAGGAGCTCTTGAGCCCAAGAGTTTGGGGTTGCTCTGCGCTGATGATGACACCACAGCACTCTGCCCAAGGCACAGAGTAAGACTCCGTCTCAAAAAAAAGAAAAGAAGAAAAGAAAAGAAAACCAAAACTTTAGCTCTAGAAGAAACAATACCAATCCAACTGAAACATTTAAGGCCATAGGCAGCGAATTGGCATTCTACAAATTCCAAGTATGAAAATGTTTTGATTGGCCTTAACTATAAGTGTGAGTGTGGGGGGGGGGGTGTTAAGAATTGACCATATTCAGCTTGGCGCCTGTGGCTCAACAGGCTAAGGCACCAGCCACGTACACCTGAGCTGGTGGGTTCAAATCCAGCCCGGGCCTGCCAAACAACAATGATGGCTACAACCAAAAAAAATGGCCGGGCATTGCGGCGGGCGCCTGTAGTCCCAGCTACTTGGGAGGCAGAGACAGGAGACTCGCTTGAGCCCAGGAATTGGAGGTTGCTGTGAGCTGTGATGCCACAGCACTCTATCCAGGGTGACAGCTTGAGGCTCTGTCTCAAAAAAAAAAAAGA
>CAUYON010028634.1:0-63641 GCA_963573935.1 Arctocebus calabarensis
ATTCATATACATTCAGAAATATTTTGATCGTACTGTTACAGATAGCCTTCATGGCATTTTCTTGATCACTATATAAAGACATTGATACTCTACCTTTAATAAGTTTCACCAGTACCCTGCTAAGATGCACCGTAGGTGTGAGGACCCCATCTCTTAACAAAATAATAATAAATGATCAGGCTCCACCTAAATCTTCGGTGTCATAAAACTCTGGGGGTGAGGTCTAGCAACCTGTATAAGCCCTCCACGCAGTGGAAGCATACTAAAGTTTAAGGTCATTACTCTAATTGGAAGAGCCTTCTGATAATTTGTTTTTTTCTCTCTCATGGAGTAACATTTTACATGAATGCATGATGGATTTTAGGAGCCCTGGAAGCAGGAATCAAAATATGGGCGAGAAACAGAGACCTGTAACCTATTACCATGACTGTTAAACTTTAACGTATATGCAGATTACCTAAAGGTCTTGTAAAAAAGAATATTCTAGTCCAGAAGAACTGTATTGGTGGCCTGCAAGTCCACAAGTCTAACAAGCTCCCAGGTGGTAGTGCTAGTCCTAGGATTACACTTTGAGTAGCAAGGTCATGCCCTGGATGAGGAGCATTTGAGGTATGGGCATGCAGTCAGCCAGCTTTTAGAAATGAAAAGGAAAGCTTCAGTAGAGGTTAGAAGGTCTTGTGTAATTCCTGTGTAGATCTCTTATAACTTACTACTTAGAATGTGTATTCAGAGCTCCCCACAGAGAGGAGAGAAACCCAGGGGAAAGTCTGGTGAGCAGCTAGGAAGCTGTGAGGGATCTAGGCCCAAGGGATGTAGGCCCAAGATCAAGAAGACCCCCATTTGAAAAGACCCAAACTGGGAGGAAGATTCATGTTAATTTAATAAACATACATACACTATCCCTAACACCTAATACCTGGAGGAACTTATGATCTGCTGGAGAAAGATTAACCAAATCAAACTATCAGTAACTTTGTGTTTGATTTGGATTTGTTTATTGGTGTCTTTTTTGCTGGAAAATGTAACTGGACAACAGTGACACTGATAAATATGGAACCATTAGCCCCGGGTAAAGTGGTACCCAAGCCCCATGGCTGCCAGACAGGGTCAGGCACCTTGTGGGATATAAAAGAAGAGAAGGAAGAGAAAGCCAGTGAGGACTAACCCGAGAAGGTTCTTAAAGCTACAGGTCACAGCGAAGAGGTCCAGGCACTCAGGTGTCCCCCCTGCCCTATGGGAGGAGATTTCATTTGACTTTCTTGATGCTTATGACCAACCAGCCTATGGATTTTGACCTACCCTTTGAGTAAGAAGAATTCTATTTCCAACATTGTTGTTGGAGGTGAGATTGACTGCTTATGGAAAGATAATGCTTATGGTTTTACCTTCCCCCCTGAATTGATCCTGATATTTCTCAGGTTAACATTGTTCCTCATGTCAGTTCTTTTAACAAGGTATATAAATATAGGAGATTTACACACAGGAAGTTAAAAAGTGTTATTCAGTGTGGTTGAGATCCTATGGGTGTTCAAAATAGTCTGTGATAGTTTCAAAAATAAAGTCACACAAGTTTTATTTTTTAAGTGAATTTCAGATTAGAGAGGATAAGAGCAATTATTTTTAGAAAATATCTATATGCTATTTTAGAAAAATTTCTTTGATAACTTCCTTTTCTGAAGGTAGAAATAATAAAGCGGTCTATTTACAGAATTTTTAAAAAGAAAAATTGTATGTGGTACAAATAAAACTGGTGTTCAAGGAGGCTAAAATTAATTTTCCCAACATGACCACTCATTGTACATTAATTCTTTATATTTATTCATACACTATAGTAGCTTCTGAGTAATTTTCTTAAGGAGATACCTAATAACTCACTTGTAGTAGAGCCCAAATAAGTGATGAGTAGAAAGGATATTTCTTAGCAGCTTTTATTACCACAGTCCTCTCCAGACAAGGGTAAGATTCCAACTGCTACCTAGTTGGAATGGACAACACAGTTCTCAGAGAGTGTATTCTTTTCATACAACCATAGCTATATGTCACCGTCTTCCATTAGGTGTATTTGAATTTACCAGTAAATCATACATGTTAAAGATGGCTCAGTGTTACAACACCATACTTGTAATGCAGATAGCAAGCAAACTTCTAAAAGAGGAGCATGTGTGTCTGAGTGTGTGAAAATGTTCAAGCCTCAGAACATACTATGGTCATTTTCTATGCCCAACATTTTTATGAGCTGCTTTTATCTCTGGAAAAACATAGATATACAAGGCTGTGCCTTCCATTCAGACTATTTTTGCAAAGGGCATATTACAGTTGTTCTGACAAAACAGCTTCAAAAACTTGCCAAGGAGAATAAATTACAGAAGGAATGGGAGATAATTATTAGGAACTTATTTTTGGAATAAGAAACCTTCCTTAATAAAGGGCTATGTACTGCCCTCTGAAAGGAACAAAGAATTTTCTTAAAGTCAAAAATACACTTTTAGCAGTTCACGTACTAACTTAAATATGAGGGATAAGTTAGGTTAACATATGTTCCCCAAAAACCAAATTCAAGCTGGGTTTAACCCATGGATTACAAGGAACACTTAGAAAGCAAAGTTAAATTCTTTCAACACAGTAATTGATTGAAAGTTTTTGATCTTTTGGTTTTTGAAGCCAAGTTTGATGAGCTTGAACGATTCAAATATTTCTGTAAGGCATACAGATTCCAAATATTTGTTAAGAAGACGTAATTTAAATAGTAAACTAGATAAAAAATTTACTAAACAGGCTGAGCATCTTCCAGTAAATATAGTCTGCAGAGCCCTTAGAAGACTAGTAAGTTTGATACTGAAACAAAATTATTTGTCTTTATTCTCTTAAAAAAGTTAGAACTAAGGATGAAATTGCCTTGTGACCCTAATCATCGTAACTGCAATGTTTACTTGTAATTTTTAAGATTGTTTTCACAGATTTGATAGAAAGGAAAACTCAGGGTAAATGAATTTCAAAGAACTAAGTAAAAGAAACCCAACATAAGAAGAGCCTAAACTTAGAGGTGCCCAACCAGAGGTGAACACTTCCAGCTTGCTTTTGCTTAATGATCATGGCTTACTGCGTCTCGAACCCTTGGCCTTAAGCAATTCTCTTAGCTTCCCCAAGTGCTGGGGTTACAGACTTGAGCCTTGAGCTGTAGCACGTGGCCGTGCTTTTTTTTTCTCAAGTATGGAATTTAAAATCTGTGTTTTTTCTATATCAGGCATGTATTCTTTTCTTTACTTTTTTTTTTTTTTTTTGAGACAGAGTGTCGTTTTGTTACCCTTGGTGGGGTGCTGTGGTATCATAGCTCACAGCAACCTCAAACTCTTGGGCTCAAGCGATTCTCTTGCCTCAGCCTCCCAAGTAGCTGGGACTACAGGTGCCCACCACAACACCTAGCTATTTTTAGACATGAGGTCTTGCTCTGGCTCAGGCAGTCCACCCACCTAGGCCTCCCATAGTACTAGGGTTACAGTTGTGAGCCACACCTGGATTCTTTAAAAATTGTTAACTTTGAAAAACACAAAATTTGAAAATTATTATCACTGCAGAAAAATCTAACATTGCTCTTTTGTGTTCCAGAATGCTTACCCAGTGCTATTATTTCATGATCATAGGTTACTTGAGATGACCTTGTAGTGTTTGTTAAATTAAATTGAGAATAGCTTTTCTACATTACTCACTCTTGTAAGGTTACCATATCTATGTCATACTACAGGGCCATTAAAAGAAAAGAAAAAAGTAAATGAAGATGTAGTATTTAATTTTCTTTATTCTTATACTTACTATAACCCACTACAGCCATGTTGAATTAAGACTATGTTTATTTAAACCTCAGTCAAACTGGTCATGTTTATAATCTGATTGGTAAAAATGAATTTCTCTTGAGTGTTTCCATGGGTCATTCGCCAAGCAATAACAACAGCAGTAGTTACTGATCCCCTGAGAATAGCAGCTTAATTACCCAGAAATTTAAAATTGAGAATAGTGGTACAATGCAAACTTAGAAACTTGTCCTGTCTTTGGGTGGTTTGTTATTAAATTTAATACCTCAGATAGTCTTGTTTGTTTGTGCAGATTTTAATTACTAAGTAGGTCTGGTAAAATATGAATTATTGTATTATCACAAGTGATAAAATGTATATGGTTATGAGAATTGCAGTCTGCAGGTGTAACATAAAGCAAGATGAATAGTATCAAGCAATTAAACTGAAACTATCTTTAAGGAGAAGAGGTTTAATGCTACTCTTAAGTGTAACTTAAACTCTCACTAAATATTTTTAACTGCAGTAAAAGCCTGTTAATTGTAGGAGTGACTTCGTTATAAGACCTCATTTTTTAGAGTTTTTCCTTGGTAAGAATGTAAAAGCTTACTGAAGTAATTTCTATTAGTAACTCATTCCATAAAGAGCTGAATTTTTCCTTGGCTTTTAAGCTCAATGAAGAAAGCCCAAAATAGCACAGGAAATTTTGTGTTGTGAATATATGTATGAACTCAATCCAATTGGGATAAAAGTGATTAAATTATTGATAAGGCAAGGTCATCATTGGTCCCAAAGCATTCTATTAGTCATATGGTTCTTCTTATATTTTAAGAATTTGGCCTTAATGTTCTTATAATTGCATATAAAATGGAAGAAATTATATTTCATTTTAATATCCTTGCATGTATCACTTATTACACTTTATGTAAAAGAAACATGCTAAATATCTAATAATAATTTTTTCTTACGTGTTTCTGGGCTTTTTTCTACTTTCTGAATTATTTTTGTGCCACTACTGACAAAATCAATGCCTGCACTTCCAATTTAGCTACACTTTTACTTCTCGGTTTCGTGACAAGTGACTTTACAGTGTGGTTAACAAGATTTTGATAAATATATGAAACACTTAACGAAGCATATAGAGCTATTTACAAAGAACTTTCTAGACACCCCCCCCAACACACACACACACACACACACACACTGCCCCATGAACTCACATACAGACATAGAATTTGGTCGTTGGCCTGGAATTATTTAGTAGTTTATTTAGCAAGGTAAAACTTAAAGAATGAGCAATGTGAAACATTTATAAAACAGCCCATCATAGATTACACATTAAACATAAAAGTACTGAAGGCTTGCATTCCATTTAGTTTTGAAGATGTTAAATATGTGAAAAATTTGACACAGAAAAACAAAGATAAATTTTCCTCAATGTAGATTGCTGGAGGTTTCCAATTCCCCTCCTGAAGGAGCTGCAGTACAGATTGCTGCATGTGTATACTTGTGAGGTCATTTCTGAAGCTAAGCTAACACAACCCTAATCAGCAAGAAGGTTGCAAAAGAAGATGGTGCAATAACTGGGCATTTTGCTCTAGAAATAAATGATGGATATGGATTATTTCTAAGAAATAGGCTACTTTGTGGGTTTTCTGGTTTTGGCTCTTTAAGTACTATCTCTGATGAAACTGAAGATGTGATTTCTCATAAGTAAATCACAGGAATTTGAACTGTATGGATGGAGGGGAAAAATAGTATTTTATTCATATCTTTAGTTATATGTATTATTAACCTTCACCTGTTTGATTCATTGATGGATTTTCCTTCCAGTTGTGCCATTTGAATCACTATGAATAACCACATTCCAAATGCTATAGTCATTTAAGAATGCAGATCTGTGTATCAATTAAAGATCCATTGAACAGGTACCCAGAATGGTTTGATTCATGTACTTTTTTGCTTTTTCTATCTCCGGCTCCTGGACAGTCTTTGCAGGACCAGTTAAATCCTTGGACTTAAGAATTGCAACCTATTTAATTTATAGATATTTTTGGTACTTCTATGAATAGTAACTCTTAGCATTTGTAATTCGAAACAAGTAGAGGGGTGTGGAGAAGTAAATTTTTCTTACGCTACATAAACACAGGCATGTTAGACAATAACATGTATTTTGTGTTAATCACCCCTCAGTGTAGCAGTGAAGTAAAAATTAGAGTGGAAATTAAAATTGTGGAAGATATTGTAACTTTTTTAAAAGATCAATGTTACATAGGTATTTAAATTTTTTCTGAAAAATTGAGGAATGGATGTAGTTTAAAATACAATCTAATTTTCTTCTGTTGGTTAATTTGGTAATAGGAATAAAAGAACTTAAGTATTCGACCACATGGTTCCTAATAAACTGATACAGCTTTGATTCCTCAAATGTATTACTCCTTTAAGAAGTATTTGAGGTTTTTTTTTTTTTAATTTTTTTTTTGCCTCACTTTAACCCCACAGATGGTTATATTTGTTTTCAAATTTTACAAAGACATACCATCTCTTAATTAATTATTAAAGAATTTCTTCTGTTCTGTACTACTTGATGGTACTAGAAATTTCGAATTTTTAATTTTTTGTTATGTGCCAGAATCACATAGAATTTTAGCTGATGTTCTTAGGAAAAGCCTTATGTAAAGAAACTATGTAGCCAGATTATATAAAATTAGAAGTAAATGGATAAAAACATCTAACCTAATTTTTTTTAAGAATTAGATGTAAATAGCTTAGTTAGCGTTAGCTCAACAATCTAAAGTGTCACTATTTATGAATAAAATTACATATACATACATTTTTTAGTATTCTTATTAGCTGCTTATGTCTGCTTTGTGACATAGATACTCGTTTTGCAGACTGTATAATTAAACGTGAAATCACTTCCAGAAAGAGAGTCTCACTGATGAAGTATATCTAATCTAAAGCTAAAAAATTAAGTATAATTGTATGTTTCATTTAAAACAACTATCTATGCTTGACCACATATGTAGATATCTACTGAGGTTTTACACATTAAATTTTAAAGTGAATTATTTTAAATGGGAGTGAAATGTGAAAATGTAGTTTTCAAAGTTTGCCTGTACTATTAATACATATTTGTCATATAAACATATGCAAAGACTAGTTTAAAAGCAGCAACAAAAACTAGTAGAGATCGTGATATTTTTGAAAATTATATTTTTAACTCAGAACCTTACCTGTGAGATAAGTACCAGACTACTTCATATTTTCTGTTTACTTTTTGAAGATTTGTGATTTCTGTGAAATGTGAAAGATTTCAAGCGTAATACTTCTATGCATTTGTGAATAAAGTTAGATGACTACAGGCTGTATTTTTGGTGTATTTCATTTGCTCACTTGTGCTCATTTAATAAATACTAATTTTTTTTCACAGTTACTTGAGAAAATGATCACTTTTCATATTACTCTGAAAAGTACTGTTTTCTGAATTTTGTTTTGTTTCTTCCCAGACGGTGGGTACGGCTGCTGTTTGGACGCGAGTTCCCCCTTCAGGATCTTCTGGTGGTCTGGGATGCCTTGTTTGCAGACGGCCTCAGCTTGAGTCTAGTCGATTATATCTTCATAGCCATGTTACTCTACATCCGAGATGCTTGTGAGTGTTAATGACCTTGCCTACATTTGACTAGGTAGTCTTGATTTTTAAAAATGTTTTCCTTTCAAATATGCTTTATATTTTATTATCTAATTTACATATACCTAAATTTTTATAGTAGATAATATATTGAAATTTCAAAGGGACATAACAAAACATCTTGTTAATCGTATACGTATTGGGAGATGTGGGTGATTTTATCCTGAGAAATTTGGAATATTCTTCAGAACCATTTTTCTAAAGACTTCACTCTTGCTTTAATCTCCTCATTGCACATATTTGTGAAATGCATATATAAAAGCCAGTATTTTAGATATGTTTAGAGCTCCACCTTCTGACAGGTAGGGAGTAGTCAAGGATATTTATCAGGAGATTGGAGTGATTTTATAGAATCAACACTTTGCCATTAACAATTAAATATCATACGTAAAGGTATTTTAACTTCTTCCTAGTTACATTTTAGCAAAATGCATTTGTCAATACAGTGCCTGATGGTGGAAGTGTTACCATCTCCTTCTATCTACCTTTAAGGTATTTGCCATAAGCAGAAAGCCAAGGTCTATCTTTTTTGAATAACCTAATATTCCTCAGCTTTAAGAATATATCAGAGTGTATTTTAAATTTCAAAATACCTCAGATTGTTTTCCTTTTCAGAGAAATAAACAAAACTTCACCAGATAACATTTGTACATCTAAATAAAATTAGGGAAAATTACACAAAGTGATATGATTTAATTAGGAAATAGAAAACTCTCCTAGAATAGGATATTGTCAGAAGAATATGTCCTATTTGGAGTCGTTCATAATTGTGACTGGTAAATTGATCAGTCCCTTTATTCGTTCACTGAACACCAGTTGTGCCAGATGCTCTTTTTATGCCCCTGGTAACAGTAGTACTTTAACATTTTAGATTATACTTTTTTGATTTCCCCAAAATTACTTACAATAAGTAAGTGACAGGAGCACCACATTTACAAAGGAACATCTAGAAAGTAGAGAAGGATATTCGAGTAGATTTGATAGATACTGGACTTTAGGAGATTCAATACTGATCTTTCTCTTAAAGTTGTATTTTTTTTTTTTTTAAGAAACTGTGAGTAAAGGCTGCTCCAAGTGCAATGGTGTTTACAACTGATTGATCACAAGCAGTTAAAGATTCCTTTGGTCTTTCTCCATTTCCACTGCTTCTCTTGAATAGTAAAAAGAAATAAAATAAAATAAAATTTTAAAATGAGAGTAATAAAAGCAAAAGGAATGAGAAACCTCTTTTAGGAAAAAGAATGATTTTGGATAATTTCACAAAACTTTCTAAATCAAACATCTACTGAAATGTATTCTGATTTTCTATAATTATGAATAATTTGTTCTTTTTTAAACTTTAGTGCATCACCAGTGTTCATTTTTAATTTAATCATGACATCTATTCTAATATCTGTTCTTTTAATTTTATAAAGCATGGCAAGTTTTTGGCAGCTGAAACCCATATACATTTTTTAATTTTGTACTGATGAATTTATAAAACATGGAAAATGCAGGAGTAATGAAGTTGTTTACTCTTTTAATATTTAGTCTAACTTATTATAATTTTGTTAAGTCCATAACAATGGAGAGGAGCTCCTAAAAATAGAATGAATGTTTGTTATGTATTTATGTGCCACTGGTCTTGTCCTAAAGAAACTTACCAACTAGTAGGAAAGATTGGCCTAATTAATTTTAAACTAACATGTTAGTATGTGGTGCTGTAGTTGAGATATGAGCAGGTAGTATGAAAATTTAAAAGAGAAGCACTTAGCTCCCCTCTGGGCCAGCTGTGAGTGAATAGAGAAAATTGTGTAGGTGTTGGCAAGCCAAATAAGAGTATTTGCATTCCAGGCAGAAGGAAAAACATGAACAAAGGCCTTGGAAACAAGAAGCAGCTTAATAGAGGTATGTGTATGTTTCTAGTACAAAGGTAGAGAGAGAGACTAGCAGATTATGACAATGAAGGAGAAGCGTCATGATGAAAATCTTTGTACTGTAAGCAATAGGGAGATACTATTGAAAGGTTCAAAGCAAAAGTGTGATAACTTTTAGATCACTGTAGAAGCAATGTGAAAAATGAACTTGATTGAGACGAGAGTAGGGAAAGGAAGTCAGAGGAAGTTATAATAGTAGTTCAGTGAAAAACAAAGGACTAGAGAAGTAGTCAGAGCTAAAGTCAGTGTGACTTAATGATTTAATATGGGAGAGAATGGTAAATCTAGAACAGTCCCCAGGTTGGAGGCTTGAGTGATTGGGTGATATTTTAACTTGGATAGAAAATATAGGGATTATCAGATTTGGAGAACGTAAATGATTAACTGAGTTTTGGCAGTGTTGAGTTTAAGATAATGTAAGAAATCATGTGATGGTTAGAAAATAAAGCTAAATGTCAATATCAAGGCTACAGTTTTAATTTTGCAAATGATTAACGGGTATGTATTAGTTAAAGCCATAACAGTGTTTGCCACAACCTAAGAAGAAGGTGATCATATATTGTAATTATTTATCTGGTTTATATCTGCTAGCCCAGAATAGTAATTATTAATACAGCCCTTTTCCATTCTCAAAGGTATCACATTAGGATCATAACAAGTGTATGTTTCACCTACTTAAGGTGGGTACATATAGAAAGAGAACATGGGCAAAGGTGGAACTTTATATAACGTCTGCATTTAAGAGTCACCAGAGGAGGAAGAGCTTGTTTTGTAACCCTAAAGTACCGTCTTGTCTGAACCAAGTGGGGAGAAGAAGGTCTGTAGAAGCTAGGCAAGTCCTCTCAGATTTGGTGCTTTGGAGGGACAGTCATGGGATACCTTGTCCAGAGTGGATTCAGTACAGTGGTAGAGCAGATGCTAGATGGTGGTAGATTGGATGAAGAGTGACTGCCCGATTAAGAATTCCAGCAGCCCTTTCTCCAGCTTTTTCATTTGTTTGTTTTTTTAATACATACATTATATTTTCAACTAAAAACAAAAAAGAACTAAATAAAAAAGAATATGGAGATAGCTTGTATAGAGTTGTCTTTAAAGAAGGATAGCTGAGTAGGGAAGAACAAACCAGTAGCTAGAGGGCAGCACAGGGGCAAGGAAGGTTGTGGCTGGCAGGGCACCTTGGAGGCAGGGCAGAGCTGAGGAGAGGTTCACTTCTCAGACCAGCCTAAGTTTCTACTTCAAGAAGCAGCAACACTTCCCTCTAGTTCTGTGTTCTCTGGATAAGATCTATAAAAAGAGAGAGTGTCTGGTTTCTTTTGAAGCTCTTACTTGTTTATTACCTGTTCTTCACACCCACCCACTCCCACCCCCTATTCCCCAGAGAGACAGGGTTTTGTTCTGTCTTGGATTCCCTACTGTACCACAGGATCTAGAACAGGGCCCACTTTTTAGTAAACCACCAGACAAATATTTCCTGAGTAAAATAATTGAGGAAACAAGGGCCCAGAGGCAATAGAAGAGAGTGGGATCTTGAGTCCTGTGGAAGACTGGCTTTGGAACAAGAATGAAAAACTAGTGCTGATCTGGAAGATGGCATCAGGCTGGGTTCAATAAGAGGATCAGGTTCTAAGTGGAAAAGACAGAAAATGGAGGAATTCCATGCCCGATAAAGGAGGAAGCAAGGTTATCTGCCGTGAATGTGACAAAGTAGGGTTAATGACCAAGGTCCATTGTCCAGGAGCAAGACAATCCTAGAGTAGCTGTTGAAGATCCTACAGAGCTAAGTACTAACCGTGGTGCCAGCCCTCCAGGTTGTGGTTTTGCCCACCTGTGCTCAGCTGTATAGGCACAGCAAAATGGAGGTAGATGGTGACCCAGGATTCAAGTTAGGCTCACCTCCAATCAATTAGGCGGGACTGACGGGAGAGTAGAAAGTGTTGAGTACATTTTAAAATAGTGATTTATGAGGTGTAGAGGGAAGCATGTCAGGAAAAGACTAGGAAGAAATCTGAGTATGGTGTGATTGGAGGTAAGGTGTGAGAGAGGTAAAAGCATACAGGTCATGATCAGACAAAAGGACATGGAACAACTCTGGATCTGACTAAGATGGTTAAAGTTAGTGAAGAGGAAAGTAAGTCATTTGAATTGGGAAAATGAAAGGATTTTGTGGAAGCTGAAATTTTTGTTTGGTTCTCCATTTCACCAAGGACCGTGATTGGAAAAGATTGTGCCACTACCATGCTATTTGGGTTATTATAGCTTCAAATCTGGTAAGGAGATGCCTCCTGCTTTCTTCTTATTATATAGGTTGCATTGGCTATTCGGGGGTATACAAAGTATAAAATTATTTTTTCTAGGTCTGGAAAAATTAGTGTTGTCATTTTAATGAGGATTGCATTGAATCTGTAAATCACTTTAGATAGTATATCCATTTTAACGATGTTGATCTGCCAATCCATGAGCATAATAAATTTTTCCGTCTGTTTACATACTCTGCAGTTTCTTTCTTCAGTGTTTCATACATGCAGTTATCCCCCATAGATGTCTGTCACTTCCTTAGTTCAATTATATTCCTAAGTGTTTTATTTTCTTTGTCGCTGTTGAGAAAGGTGTTTTACATCTTTTCTTTGATTTTCACCTTGACTGTTGTTGGTGTTTATGAAAGCTTCTGAGTAGTGTACATTTATTTTGTAGCCTGAGACTTTACAGAGTTTATTTATCAATTCTAGGAGTCTCTTGTTTGAATCTTCAGGGTTTTCTTATTATAAGATCATGTCATCAGCAAAGAGTGATAATTTGACCTCCTTTCTCCATTTGGATACACTTGATTTCCTTCTTATGCTTGATAGCTCTGGCTAGGACTTCCAGCACTATGTTAAACATAAGTGGAGGTAGTGGACAACTTTGTTTGATTCCAATTCTAAGTGGGAATGTTTTCAATTTTTCCCCATTAAATACGATGTTGCCTGTGGGTCTGTTGTATATGCCCTTTATAATTTTGAGGTATGCACCATCTATGCCTACTCTATTAAGTGTTCTTATCATAAAAGGATGCTGAATTTTGTCGAATGCTTTTTCTGTGTTTATTGACGGGATCATATGGTCCTTGTTTTTGCATCTATTTATGTGGTCAGTTACATTGATACATATGCTAATGTTGAGCCATCCTTGTCATCTGTGGGATGAAGCCCCATGTGGTTGTGATGAACTGTTTTTTGATGTGCAGCTAAACTTGATTTGCTAAGATTTTGTTGAGAATTTTTGCATCTGTGTTCATAAGCGATAATGGTCTACCGTTTTCTTTTGCACTTGTGTTCTTTCCTGGCTTTGGTGTCAAGATGATATTGGCTTCATAGATCAAGTTAAGAAGGATTCCTTCCTTTTCAAATGTTAAGGAATAATTTCTGCAGTATAAGTATAAGCTCTTCTTTGTAGGTTTGGTAATATTTGGATGTTAAACCATCTGGTACAGGACGATATTTGTTGGAAGATTTTTTTATTGCTGCTTCAGTTTTGGTGCTTGATAATGGTCTATTGAGGGAGTGCTGTATCTTCTTGATTGAGCCTAGGGAGGTTGTCTGTTTCCAAAAATTTGTCCATTTCCTCCACATTTTCAAGTTTTTGTAAGTTCCCCCTTTTCATTTTTAATTGAGCTTATCAAAGTCTTTTCTGTTTCTCACTAATCCAGCTAGAGGCGTGTCAATTTTATCTTTTCAGACGATCTTTTTGCTTCATTGGTCTTCTGTATAGTTCTTCTGTTCTCTATTTCATTTACTTCTGCTCTGATCTAATGTTATTTCTTTTCTACTGATGGTTTGGAATTGGTTTGCTCTTCCATTTCTAGTTCCTTGAAATGATTCATTAGATTGTTGATTTGTGATATATCTTTGGATGTAGGCATTTAAGGCTATGAGTTTTTCTCTCAGGACCACTTTTGCTATATCCCAAAGATTTTGATAACTTTTGTCTTCATTATCACTTAATTCAATGAATTTTTTGATTTCCAGCTTCATCTCCTCATGGAGCCAACTATTATTCAGCAATAGGTTCTTGAGTTTCCCTGAATTTGTGTAGGGATGAGTTTTTTTGATGGAATCGATTTCTAATTTTATTCGACTGTGGTCTTAGAAGATACATGATATAATCTCTTCCTTAAAAAAACATATTGAGACATGTCTTTTGTCTAGGATTTGATCAACCTTAGAGAATGTTCTGTGAGCTGAGGAGAAGAATGTATATTCAGTAGTTTGCGAGTAAAATGTTCTTTCTGTAAATGTCTAGTAGGCCCCCTTGTTCTAGAAATCTTTTTGAGTCCTTTGTTTCTTTGCTTGTTTTCTATTTGGAGGATCTGTCCTATGCTGTCAATGGGGTATTACAGTCTCTGGTGAGCATGGTCCTACTATTTATCATTTTGTTTAAATTGAATTGAATTTGGTTTACGAATCTGGGTACTCTGTGTTAGGTGCATAAATATTTAGGATTGTTATAGTCTTCTTGTTGAATTGTTCCCGTCACCAAATATAGTCACCATCTTTGTCTTTCTGTACTTTTCTTGATTTGAAGTCAATGTCATCTGGTATGAAAATGGCTACACTGGCTTTCTTTTGCTTCCATTTCATGGAATACTGCTTTCCATCCGTTTACCTGAAGTCTAGATGAGTCCTTGTGGGTTAGATATTTTTTCTGGAGAGAGGAGGTAGTTGGCTTATATTTTTTATCTATTCAGCTAGTCTGTGTCTCCTTGAGTGGAGGGAGTACAAGAAATTCACATTTATTGAAAATATCAATAAATTTGTATTGATATTTTATATCAGTAAAATAAATGTATATTGCTAAAATAAAAATGTTTGTTGATATTTTCAATAAATATAAATTTATCAATATAAATTTATTTTATTGATATAAAATATCAATGTAAATTTATTGATATTTTCAATAAGTATGGTAGATTTTTATTCATTCTATTGGGTAGATCCTTAGCATTTGTTTTACCTCTGGAGCCATTGTAATATCCGGGCTCTGAACTTCAGCTTTTGGATGGTTTTACACTGGGGGATATCTATTGCGCTAATCATTGTATAGTACAGGTATGAGTGCTTCTCGCAGGGCAGGTCTGCTCTTCCCAAATTCCCTTAGTGATTGCTTGTCTGAGAAAGTCTATTTCTTTCCTATAAGTCAGAAGCTTAATTTTGCATAATACAAGATTCTAGGCTGGCCATTATTCCGTTTTAGAAGGCTGAGGATAGGTCCCCACTCCTTTCTGGCTTGTAGGGTTTCAGTGGAGAAGTCTTCAGTTAGTCCGTTCAGTTTTCCTTTATAAATTACCCCTGTTTTCACTCATACTCAAGAGTAGTAATGTTGACATAGTGTAATAATTGTTCTGTCTTATTATTGTCATTGCTAGTCTCTCCCTGTGCCTAATTTATAAATAAAGCATTATCATAAGTATATATGTAGAGGAAAAAATATAGAATATGGAGTTTGGTATTATCTAAGGTTTTAGGCATGCACTGAGGGTCTTAGAATGTATCCTGCACAGATAACGGGGGACTACTGTAGTCTCTTTGCCCAAAAAAATCCTCGGTGCTCATTCTCCTCTCCTTCTAACCCCTGGAAACTACTTATCTTTTTGCTCTCTCCATAGTTTTGCCTTTTCCAGACTGTCATATAGTTGAAAAAATTTAGTATGTAGACTTTTCAGATGGGCTTCTTTTGCTTAGTAATATGCATTTACATTTTCTCTGTCTTTTCAAGGCTTGATAGTGCATTTTTTGCTAAATAATATTCCATTGCCTGGATATACCACATTTGGTTTATCCATTTATTCATTTACCTAGTGAAAGACACCTTGATGGCTCCCCTGTAACACCATCCCCTCCTATTTTCTCCTTTCATCTCCATTTCTCTTCAGCACCCCTGTCATAGGGGCCACTCAGTATCTTGCCTCTGTTTGCTTCTACATACTGTTCACTGACACTTCACCTCAAAGTCTTCCTTTCTAGGAATTGTCATAGCCATTAATGTCCACCATTATTATTGCCCTGTTCTGTGTTGGAGTCAGTTTTATCCTTTTTTGCCCTGGGAATATGGAGAGATAGTTGAGATTATGTCTTAATTCTTTTCATATTCTTAGAATTTAACTCAGTATTTGAAACAAAATCATTGTTTAATAAATGTTTGTTTAATGCCTGAATACACAATCTAACAAAAGAAAAAAGATGTTGTTAACACTTGTTAAATACTTGCAAATTCAACTATTTTTACTGACAGTCTATATTTCTGAATAAGGCATTGATAAGGATAATGAAATAAAATGTCCCAGTATGTGTCTATATTCACATGTAACTAATTCCTGACCTATGACTTTCTTTCATTTGGATTAAAAAATTAAGAGAGGCACATCCATGAATCGGGCCATTTCCTTTCTAAATCTTTTTGTTTGTTTGTTTTGAAATAGAGTTTATTTTGTCACCCTCGGTAGAGTGCTGTGGCATAATAGCTCACAGCAATATCAAATTCCTGGGCTCAAGTGATTCTCTTGTCTTAGTCTTGTGAGGAGCTGGAACTACAGGCACCTGCCACAACATAATACCCAGCTATTTTTAGAGATGGAGTCTTGCTGTTACTCAGGCTGCTCTCGAACTCCTGAGCTCAAGTGATCCAACAGGTCAGCCTCCTAGAGTGCTAGAAATACAGGCATGAGCCACTGTGCCCAACCTCCTTTCTAAATGTTATTGCTCACCAAATTTATTCAATTTCATTGACATGATGTTTTACAGATATGGAAATAGAACTTGGGCTTTCATTCCCTACACTTGTTACATTTGTGTTAGTAATTTGCATTAAAAGACTTGTTTTTGCACCATATCATCTCATTTTTTTCATTCAGTGGGTAATGAGATAGAGGAGGTAAAGAAAAATGAATGCCTTGCACTAAATCGATAGGGTTCAGTTGTTGTAGCTAGTACGTGTGGCACTCCTGAAGCTACCTTGCTGTCATTCTGACTTTTCTAGTTCAGCACTGGTGCTGCTATTCTCCCACCCTAGCTCCTGGCAATTCTGCATTTGGATACTTGTTTATTTACTGTCTTATAATTGGCATCACTGTATATTTAAAAATATAAATTATTTAGTAAATATCTTTTATGTTTTATTTCTTATTAAAATAGATTATGTTTAAAGTGTATTAAGCAGTAAAATAACTTTTAAGAATCCTTTCAAACCAAAAGAGTAGGTTTTACCTTCAGTGAAGTACAGGGAAATTATGAGAAATCCTTAAGGTTTCCTTTTTTATTAGCTCATTACTTTTATTTTATATTTAATCTATTATTTTATTTTATATTCCATTTTCTATTAAATGTAAGAATATATGCCTATTTCTAAACATTTGCTATACCCTACCTTACACACTAAGGACATTTTCCATTGTATATTTGAGGCTTTTCTGTGGCCCAAAGCATAATTGCTGTTCTTACGCCATCAGCATTGTGTTTCCCATGACTCGAGTACATAGACAGGCCTGTTATGACACTCTCAACTAGTGATACAGGAAAGTATAAAATACAGTGGTGAAGAGGGAAGCTTTCACTTCACACAGGCCTGGGGTCTGCACTGCCTCCATGTTTCAATAGCTCTGCAGTCTTACCTGTGTTTTTTATCCACACGCTCCATTACAGGGAATTTATGATGTTTTCCTTTGGGGAATTAGGAGGACTCAAGGGATGTTTGTAAAATACATGACAAGTTTCCAGGCGTACGATAGGTGCTTAATAATTGTTTTGATTTTAGGGAAATTAGTCTCTATTTAGTTTTGTGTTTTGGTAGTTACTTTTAGATTTCTTTTATTTGAGAAAGTATATCTCAGTATGAAATTGAATAATTTGAAAAAAATCATATGTATTTGCACATGATACAATTGTAGATATAGTTAACTTTGAGTTTTACATAAGTTGTTGATTGACATTGCTTTAAACTTTTCAAAACAGTTACTTTCTCTGCTTATCTTATGCTTCTTTCACTTTTTTTTTTTTTTTTTGGTTTATTTTTCTGGGGAAACTAAACCAACTCAACTCCCTGTGACCGCTCTATAGCAGTAGGTAGCCATTTAAAAGTAGAGACAGAGAAGTCAGTTCAGCTTCCTGTGGAGGTAGCTGTATTCGTCAAGGATGAATTAAGCAAGATAGGACAATGTACCACCTAGCATCTGTGCCACCCGTGCAAAAACCCCTTAAAATAGAGCAAGCATTGTTGTCTATAATTTATAAATGAGAGAAATAAAGTTTCAGTGAAATTAAGCAACTTACATAAATTCATACAGAAGTCAATAAGAGGCCCACATTCTGATCTAGCTTCTGATTCCTAATCCGTTATGTTTTGCTAGGTACCACTTACCTTGGTTTTTAACCTTTCCTGAATTAGCTCTACAGAGTATGATTTCAGTATTTTGTTTAAGCACAGACATACTGTATTTCAAATATAAGTACATATCAAAACTCAGATTAAAAAAATAATTTCACTGTTTCTCCCCATGTCACTGCCCTGCTCTGATAGACTAAATATTGAATAAAGAATAGTATTACAGATTACTTTATCATGTTCAACAAAAGTTGATTGTGAAGTACAAAACGAAATTCTTATTCGGTCAGATCCTGATTAGTTTGCTTTTAAACAAGCTTGTATAAATTGGGTACTTACTCTAAACCAGGCATGGTGATTCAAAAGGGAGTTTAATACTTAGCATATGTAATTACAAATTATGAGTATTCTAAAAGCATTGATTTTAATTAGTAAATTAGAGATAGTATTATCTGAAGGCAGAGGACTCATGCTTACTCACCGTTATATCCAGTTTGAGCCCAGGAGTATTCATTGTATGCAGTGGTTGGATGGATGAAAGAATGTTAAGTTCCTCATTTGTTTACCTATATTTTATAGCTCTAATAGCTTTTTCTTTTTTATTTATTTATTTATTTTTTTAAACTTTAATGTATAGATGAGCCACTGAGGTCCTTTTTACCGTTTTTGGCCGGGGCCAGGTTTGAACCTGCTGCCTACGGAATATGGGGCCAGCACCCTACTCCTTGAGCCACAGGCACCACCCCTCTTTTTTATCTTTTTTAACGAGAAGATATTTTTATTTAATTATCCTAACTGTAAGCTCTGATAGCTTTGAAACTTTTGTCAAATTATAGCAACGTAAGATTATTTCTCTAGTCTCTGTTCATCTATCTAACTTTATATGTATGTCTATCTCTCTGTCAGGCTATTTTAGATTCTAGATTATACTGACCTTCCAGCCTGCTTGAAACTAGAAAAGTAATATTTATTGACTTCACTATTTAAAATGAAATTTGCATCTATTACATTGACTTTCAAAATAACAGCCCTTCAAAACAAAGCTGTGTATTAAATAGTCTACAGATCCTGCAGCTAGACTTTTAAGTTTTCAATCCTGCTCCACCACTGAATTGATGTGTGGCTTGGGCAGTGACTTAACCTCTCCACATATCAATTTCTGCATCTGTAGAACAGGGATGATAATTGTACCCATATAAGGTTGCCATGGAAATTAAAGGAGATAATGTAGACTAAGTTTTTAGCAAGTAGGCTGGCTATGGAGAGCCTTCAGTGATTTGTTGTTATCTTAGCGGTAGTAGTAGGAATAACTGCATGTTTTTAAACATGTGCCCTTCTGTGCTTTAATTTTCTGCAGGATTTTGTTTTGTTCATCTCCGCATCCTCTCCTAGTGTAGGGCCTATCATACCTTAGGTACTCAACAAATAAATATTGGATTGAATGAAGTGGCAAATAATTTTTTTAATCAAAAAGTTGTTTTCCAAATGGCTAAATGTAAGCTCACAGAAGTTAGCTTTGGAACAGCTGCCATAAATCAGTAAGTTATTTAATCTTCAGGCAACCTTGTGAAAGGTTCAGATAGGGTCCCAGGATTCAAATCCAGTCCTGAACCTAGAACCTGTTTATAGAATGTTCCTGCCTCCTTTGCCCAATATGTAAGCATTCTTCCTTGGTCCGTTACTAATATACAATAAATAACTTTTTGAGTTATAAGATGAATTGATTATCTAAATCATATTTACTGTTAGATCTGAAAGAACACTGTATCTGAAAACATTGTGCTATTCTCAGTATCCTAGTTCTTTGTATTTCTAGAGAAAAAAGGACAGCAGGTAACTGAAGGTAAATATGAAAATAAGGGCAAATAAGAAAAAAAAGAGTCTACACAGATATTTAAAGGGTAGGATAAATGAATGCTTTACAAATGAAAGCAGATGTATGAAATCACAAGCTGTCAGATCAGCAATGGAAATGAAGATGATAAAGTGGTTCCTTACATAGATAATAATTATTCATTTTGCCCAGTACTGTATCCTTTCCCCACAGTGCTCTTGGGAGGGGGTATGGAAAATTATAGCCAGATACAATGTTTCCAAAAGCAGGGAAAAAAAAAATCTGAGAATCAGGGCTATTTCTAACACAAAAAAAATTGTTTATTTTTTGATTTGTGTTGTTTTTATTGAATGATGGTTATTTTCCTTTGGAACATTTTTTAAGTAACAGATTAATGAAAAGGATTCAGTTACAACCACAGGAAGTTGTAACCATGAAGTTTCTTCACAATCAGTGCTACGGAGGCATAGTCAGGGTGGCTCACAAGACTAGCATTGTTAATGGGCCCAACTGTGATAGCAGTGGCAGATAGATTGCTAAGAAATAAAGTAGTTTACATAGGCCTGGCTGAAAAACTGTGCTTAATACTTGTACTATAATTAAGTTGATTTGAAAAAAAAATTAAATGGAAGTTACTTAACACAGACTTACTATGAAGGTTTTGATAGTTTTTCTCCAAGAAGCACTACATAGATATTCTCTCTCTCAATCTTAAACAGTATTGCATTTTAATTATTTTTTCCCTCTTATTCAGTGATATCTAGTAACTATCAGACCTGTCTCGGCCTTCTGATGCATTACCCAATCATCGGGGATGTACACTCACTGATTCTGAAGGCTCTGTTCCTTAGAGACCCAAAGGTAAGTTTTCCCAGTAAGATATGCACAATTTTAAGTTGGGTGGAAAATAGGCTTCTCTATGTGAGTCTAAGAGTTCATAATGTAGATTTGTCTAATAGCAGATGAGTTGCCTATTGATAGTATTTAATTGTAGGCCAAAATTTATATACCTCATTGTCCAGCAACTTAGCAGGCAAATGGACCCTGCCATGAGAAACTGGTGGAGATGTCTCTTGTCCCTTAGAATATTTTCTGCCCTTCTGTCTTCCTCACAACTCAAGGAAATAGTTGAAAAACAACTTCTTATAAGTAAACTTCAATATCATTTGTACCTCTCACAGGGGATGACATAGTTAAATAGAGCCTCAGGGACCAGATGCAAATGAAGAAAGTAGATCTGTACAAAGGACCAGTTCTGTAAGAGTGGCTACAATGAAACACGAAAGTATTGGATATTATAAATATCCATTTCTTATTTGGGAGGTTAAGAGTAATCTAATAAAATAAAGATTATTTTAAACAGACTTAAGCTGATTTCTCTATTTGAATGCAAAGCAATTCACCAAAATTTTCTTTACACTTCAGAGGAAAAGTGTGCTCTTTTACAACTAATGTTATATTTCTTGAAAATAAGAACATTTAATGATCTAAAAAAATCTGTGAATCTTTGCTACTTTTGAGCCAAACAAAAATATTGGATGAAGTATAAGAGAGAAAGCTTCAAACACGAGTATCAGAGTGCCAAGCATTGGATGTTAATCTCAGCCTTTGGCTCTTTGGCAACCCTCCCAACAGTCATGTTGGCAGCTGTCGAACTGTCTCTGAGTCAGTCAGTCTGTCTGTGGGTTCCATTGCCAAAGCTCTGTCTGATCAACTTGGGCCTCCAAGTTTAATGTAAATTTAGATTGAAAATAATTTCTGTCCTTCCCTTGGTTGTTGACTTCAACTTTTAAGTGTATCTTCTATTTATTCTTTGATCAATTTAAAAGGATTTACCTTCTTATGCTAATATCCACATCCTATAGAATTATGAACTTTAATACCATTTCTGTTATAGAAAGCAATTTAATTCAGTATCAGAAATATAATCCATCATTTCTCTGCATTTAAGGAAGCATAGTTTTTTTCTGATTAGGCTTAGGAGTCTGGTTATGAAAATCTAAATTCCATACCTATATTTTGTGTACATATATATATGTAAGTTGTGTAAGTATTTTTTATCCAAAAAACCCAGATGATAAACAAACAAACAAAACCTATAAAAGAATAAAGAATGAGATTGCTGGTCAACAAGGTACGGTTTTTGATCTGTAAACTTAAGATAGATTTTTATCATCTAAGCGTTAGGAACTTATACAGAGTGGAAAAATTGCTAAAATAACAGTTTGAATTTTCTACTTTTGTGTGATTTGTTTTAATTAAAGGAAGAAATGAGTATGTTACCAAAACCTATCAATCTCAGTAATTTTTCCCTAGCTAAGTTTCACTGATTTTCTTATGACTCGCTCACTCATCTAGTTTCAGAATTCTTTGTACTAAGGCCATCATTGTTTATTAGCGGAATAAAAATATCCTTTCACATTAGTGTGGTTTTAATAGAGAACTTTTTATTTCAATAAAGTAGTGTACATAAAACAATTGTATAATAAAACAAATTCTATAAGCATTAACGATATAGATTCTTTAAGGTTTAAGAGGAAAAAATAGCATAAACATCTAAAGCAGCGGTTCTCAACCTGTGGGTCGCGACCCACAGGAACTGTATTAAAGGGCTGCAGCATTAGGAAGGTTGAGAACCACTGGTCTAAAGAAAGGTAATTCCTCACCTTCACATTTAATTTGTACCAAGGAAAAATGTGATCAAGATACTGGACCTTAAACTGGTATTTCTGAGGCATAAGGAATTGCACAGGTGGGGGAGTTTTATTTAAAAGGCTCACGAGAACAAGTTCATAGAGTGGTAATCTAGAGGAAAAGTTAGGAAAAAAGAAAAGGCTTTCAGATGGCTACCAGGAAAGTGATAGTTATAGTTAAGTAGGTATGTAGCTGACATCATTTAGTAAATTTCAGATGCTAACAAAGTCACTTGACATATATGCTAATTACTGGAGGTCTGTGGGAGTGTAGTGTTTGTTCTGCAAGGAGCCTGAGTTAGGAATTGGGGCTGTGGGTCAAGTTTTGGCTCTGTCACCATCCATCTTTCTTATCTTGGGAGAATTATACTTGCTGAGGCTTGGACTTCTCTTTTGTAGCATTCAAAGGTTGAGTTAAATTTTCGCTAATGATCTGCCAAACCAGAGCATCCTTTGTCTACTCTACAGGGTATCCCTAAAGTCACTGTCCATAGGTAAAATGGGAAATGGTTGTTAAATGTACCTTTATTTACAAAATATTCATCACAAAAAATTACAAAATATTCTCTACATGTTGGCCACCTTTTTGTAAAGTTTTGTAATGAATATTTTGTAAGTAAATGTTCATTTAGTGACAATTTCCTATTTTCCCTATGTATGGCAACTTTAGGGGTGACTTTTGGGATACAGTGTATAAAGAACTGAGTCTAATGAACTAACAAGATCCAATCCAATGCTACAAAGATACAAGTGAAAAAAAAAAAAAAAAAAGCAAGTTCATCGATATGTGAGAAATCAACAGGTGGACAGAGTTTTCATTGTTGTTAGTGTTAAATATAAAGCCATAAAAGAGGCCATGTATGCTGAGAGGAGAAAAGAGGGAAAGTTGTTGCTAGTACCCCTAATTAAATCCTCTAAAAATTCAGACATCAGAGTACATTAAATGTTTTCTATTAATAGCAACAATGAAACTCTTAAAAATACTTCGAGTCATTCCTGATTCAAGTAGGAGTTAGTATATAAACACACATGTCTGAATGAAGTGAACTAGTAGGATGATGAGATTTGAGCCACAAGAGCATCCTTTTCTATATCCCAGATTCATATGACAATACTGTCGAATGCTGCTGACAAATTTAATAAAATAAAGATAAGCAGGGAACTCTGAGCTTTAGTACTAAGTTCATTGTCAGCCTTCAGAAGAGCACTTTGTCCTACCATCATCCCTAAATCCTAGTGGAGATTGCTCAACTGACAATAGATTCTGCACTTAGAGCCTGAGCCACCAAACTCTGATTGTGTATGTCAGAAGTAGGCTTTACTGTGGAACGATTGCTCGTTTGAACAGACTGAAATAATGGGCCTGTAAACTATAATGATAGAATCATACTTTTTCATACTTTTCCAAGCACTTTGACATGATTAATGTGGTCCTTACAACAACCCTCTTAGGCAGGCAGGGTAGATTATCTTTTCTCATTCTTTTTCAGTAGATAGAGGTAAGATTAAGTAGCTTTCCCAAGATCAAAAGCCTATAAGCTTTCAAGGTAACTGGAGTGGCTTTATGACATTTCTATCTGTTCTTCTCCCCTCAGATTCCTGGCATTTGTTCTACCTTTCCTGTGAAATCACGTCCAGGGTCAGATAGGATGTGTCCTCCTCTTTGAGTCTCCACAGTACCTTGTATTTTAATTATATGTTTATTTATCTCTCATTACTTCTACTCATTTTTTAGCACTTAGTTTTGCGTCTTGCTTGTACTTGGTATAAAGAAAATAATGGGGGCAGCACCTGTGGCTCAAGGAGTAGGGTGCCAGCCCCATATACCAGAGGTGGCGGTCTCAAACCTGGCCCCAGCCAAAAATGGCAAAAAAAAAAAGAAAAGAAAAGAATGGTAGAATTGAATTCTGATTCAGATGCTATGCCTCTTTCTGGCACACCATATTAACACTAATCTTGGTGGACCTTACTCACCTAGCATATTTCTGGAATCCATGTTCACATTCTACAAAATCACACTATATTTTTTGGCTGCCATTGTTATCAAAACGATGAATTAACCCCATAACGTGTTTTTAAGGATTATCTAGTTCCTTATTTTCTGTGTGTCAAATTCATTTAAAAACTAGTTACCACCTTCAAATACTATGTAGCAAAGAAGGCAGAGCAAAGAATTTAGTTAATTTACTTGACTTAGGCTATCAGAATTTCTTCACGGCAAAGAACCTAGACAGTCCAATCCAGTCCCCTCTTTGCATAGATGAGCAAAGTGAGATTTGAAGTGAAGCACTGGAAACTTATTCAGGGTCACTTGGCTTTTCTTTTTCTTTTCTTTTTTTAATTTCTTTTTTTAAATTTACCTTTTATTAAATCATAATGTACCCCATACATTTATGGGGTACAGAGTGATGATGTGATATACAATGTGGAATGCTTAAATCAAACTGATTGACATAACCATCACCTCACTTACTTATAATCTCACCTAATGTGCACAATGCAAGGGTACATTTCAAAACAACTAAGAGTAAAATGTCTTACCTCTCAGCTTTTTAATGGCAGAGCGAACTATTGAACCCAGGTCTTCAGAGCACCATTCCACACAGGAACTAAAGCTTTCTTAGTTTTAAAGATAGTGGGATCCTACTTACTTATTTCTCATAGAAATCCTTCCATTTATACATGTAATAAATATTTATTTGCATCTGTAATAAATGAAACTGCCATTTATCTAGTAAGTATTTGTAATTTTTGAAAATGTATGCTTGATAAAAAGACTGGATGTCAAATATCTGTTTATAGCACCCTGTACTCTGCTTACCTTAAATACAGTTTCTATACTTAGCTCTTCATACCACAATCCAAATTCTCATTTTCTTGTTTCTATCATATTAGAACTACTGAGCAGATTTCCAGAAACAATCCACTAAATGAAGTTAGAGGGATAGAAGGAGGACAATCTGAAAAATATGAAGTGATTAAAAAACATCGTTCTAGCTAGTTGTTCAAATTCAAAAAAAAATTTTAAAACCCAATTAGAAACAAAAGTCATAGAAAATGTGAACATATTGTGTTCCTTAAATAACCAGATGTTCTCTCCTTCCTGAAGGCAGTAAGGGCTAGGAATAAAGGTTTAAAACTATTGTTTTAAGTTAACTGTGAATTTTGCAAATCTGTTTTTACCCTTTAGCAAATAAAATTCTAATACAGAAACATAAGCAAAGCAATTTTCATTTTTTGGTGCTCTCTTTTTCGTGTTGTGTGTTGAAGTGTTAACCTTATCACAAAGACTTATTACAAATGAAATACAGCACATGGATTATTACCATTTTAGATTATGCAGTAAGAATTTGACAGCTACTGTTTGTTTTGAAGACTAGACTATTCAGAAAAAAATATTTCTGGTAAGTTCTCAAGCAACCCTTTTAGCAGTGACTATTATTGTTTATGGAAGAAAATTGCTAGAAATAAGACAATTTAATTTCACAGTCATTCTCATACAGAAACACACTATAAAAATATAACATACAACATACAATGCTTAGCCAATTCTGATTGGGCTTTTGTTTGGGGTTGTAATAAATTTTGTCTTTTTAAATTAAAAATTAATTGTGAATTTTAGATTTCAGATTTTATGTAGGTAATTAAATTTTTATTCATTTAATCCCAACAAAACCCCACTGTACATAAAACATTTTTTTCAATGTCAGATAATTGTGGTAAAGTGTCTTATATCAACTTGGAAAAGTAGTGAATAGATGCAAGCCTACCACCAGTGGGTAACGATGGTGCGGTGACAGTGTTCCTGTCCAGAAATGTGGTTGTCGTCCTTGTGAAGGACCCAAACACCACACACAGCAAACCCGAAGGAGGCCGCACTGCATGATGCTTCCCTCGGAGGTTCTATTCAGATTTTCCAGTGGCTTTCTAATTCAGTTGTTTGTTATGATTTCATGTTACAGAAAGATTGCTTATGTTACTTCTGTCTTCTCTTCATCTTTTTTCTCCCCAAAAGTAGAGCATTTCTTTGAAAACTGCCATTCTTTGAGATTCATTTGTTTTTATGTTTACTCAGTGACATAAGAAAAGCTGGTTTTTCTTTCTCTCTGAGCTATGTGACTAAAATGTCGTTCTTCATTTTTTTTTAATCACTAGATCACAGCCAATTGAATGTTTATTATAGTTGATAATTAGGTATTAGTGACTAATCAGGCATGTTTTTCTATTCAATCAGAAATATACACTTTTTGACCTAGGTTAGCATTTTTTTCTAGGTAAATAATGGCTATAAAAGGATTTATAAGGCATAATACAAAAATCTTTATTAAGTCAGTATTTGAAATTTATGATTTATTGCTTTCAGACAGTTCATAATGTAGGATCATGTGCTTCCCAAAACATATTAAGGGTTTCCTAGGAGGCTTAAGTGATTGTAGTATTTTGAATTCATTAATTTATCTAATCGTCTTTTTTGTGCATTTTCTGTGCCCTAGGCAATGTTTTAGACCATGGTGATATACTGATAACCAAAAAAAGGTTTAGCCCTTACCATAATAAATAAGTAAACAAAGAAAAAAATACTATACTTACAGATCATGATGTGTTATAAAGAACGCAAATAGGATATCACTATTAAAATAATAAGTGGGGGTAGAATCAGGGTTGAGAAAAGACCTAATTTAAGTGGGTCGGTCAGAAGGCCTTTTCTGAGCAGTTACCGTTTTAGGTGGGAAATAATGGAGGAGAAGGAACCAATCAGGCAAAGAACAGAAGAGCCTCCAGAGAGGAGACAGCAACCACAAAGGCTCCGAGGTTGATAAGAGTTCTGTTGGTAGAACGGAAAGCAGTACCACTGGCCTGGGCCCGGGCAACCTGGTTGAGACTGGTTAATAAGCCAGGGAAGGCTTGTTACTGCTCTGTTTTTCCTATGCAGTCTTACATGATGATATAAAGTAAACTCATTTTTGAGATCACATTTTGAAACTCCAGAGTGATTACTGAATTCTTTGTGATTCCATCCCATGCATAAGATATTCCCCTATAAACTATTCTTGTCCTCAGCCAGGAGTTCCAAGAAGTCATCTTAAACGAGTTCCTCGCTTGGCAAGCACACTCAACTAATGCAGACCTCGAGGCTGTCACGTGGTCAGACCAGGAGGTTATTGTTTAAGAAGACTGGGACTAGGACTTGAAACTCTTTCACTTTGATCGTTTAAAGAATAGTCTTGGCTGCCTTCTATATACGAGTCTGAGTCAGTTTTGCTTTGCTTTATGTTGACGTCGTGCTCCACTGTGTGATGAGAAGGGAATGAGACCATACAGTTTTCTCACCTACCAAATCCACCACAGGAGGGAAGCTCAGCCTGCTGTGTTTATTAGACTAGTCACTCCTTTTCAAATTCAACTGTAGATGGAGGAAACTAGACCACATAATTTCAATGACCCTTCTGGATCTATTTTAGCAAGATTCAGTTCTGTCCAGCAGACACATTTTCTACTACCTTCTGAGTGCAAGGCACATAGACCAGTGGTTCTCAACCTTCCTAATGCTGCGAGCCTTAAATACAATTCCTGTGGGTCGCGACCCACAGGTTGAGAACCACTGACACAGAACAATCACAAGATGGTCTCTGTGATTAGGACTCAATACTCTATAGATGGAAAAAACTAATTGTTATGGAAGGTAAGAGCATTTCAGAAAGAGCAGCCAATTCAGACTTAGATAATCACTAAGGCTTCTTAGAGGAACAGACATTCCAGCTGGGCTTTGAAGAATTTGGGGGAAGTGGGTAGAGAGATGTTATTCCAGCTTGAGAAAACAGGAAGCCAAGCTCCTGGGAGTTTCTGAAGCAAGTGGCCAGGCTGAGCCTAGTAAGCAATTTTCTATCTAGTGTCACTCACTAACCCCCTCCGGGACCCAAAGAATGACCGTGTTAGCCTCTCAGTATCTCTGGTATTTACAAACACCAATCCTGAAAGTCCATGAAATGTGATAGGAGTCTCTATTTAATGGTTTTTTATGTAGCATTAATTTATATGATGTTTCAACTTGCCTGTTACTATTCAACATAAAGGTTTTATGGGCCAGGGAAAGGTCAGTGTCAAAAGAATCTCATTTCATTGATTTTTACTAGATATATTAATAATAAATAGTAGTTCATGGTAACATTATTCACTGAAAATAAGCATATCTTTGTTTAGTTCTTTAAAATCACTCTGGAAAGGTTTAGTGATTTTTACTTTGGGCAGCTGGAGAGATCTGTGAAACTTTGTGGAAATGATTGCATGTTTTAGAGGAAAGGTTTCCTTTACTAAGTGGAGTGGGAACTTAACTCATTAGTATGGTGGATTTACATGTATTTTTCCTCACATAACTGAAGAAGAGACTAAAATCCATGGATTAATTTTGTACTGGTTAACAGTAAGCAAAGCCAAATCTATAAACTAATCTCTTGGTTTTTATCAGATATCTTACAAGTAAGGGAAAATCTAGTTCTTAGGGAGAAATATTTAGGTAGACTACTGAAACCTTTAAAGCTATCGTCCTATGCATGCGTGTTCAGAAAGTCACTATGACACCCAAATGAAAAAGTATTAAAACATATTATAGTGATGTGTTCCTGAGGTCAGGAATGAACTGTCTGCCCTGCTTTACCACTGACTTGTTATTTTAACCCCAGGGAAATCATTTAACCTTTTGGTACCTTAAATTCAGGTTCATTCATTGTTTTTTAAAGGGGGATGTTTGGTTGGCAAGGGCTTAATTAGCCTCTAATCTCTTAAAGTCATTTTCAGCTCTAAGTACTGTGACAACCTAGCTATTGTTTATTCTTCTTATTACACATGAAATAGTTTGTTCAAAAAGAACAGGCATGTCATTTTAAAGTTGTAGAGAAATTAAAAATTACAAATCATAAGTTACGACAAAAAGATTATAAACATAAAACTCACAGAACAGAAAAAAAGCATACTTCTTTGTAATATAAGTAGTTATGGCCACATATTTTATTTGTCCCTTAAATACATTCACTGAGAAAAATATGATTGCTGATTCAAAATGTTAAGTATATTGATTTTATAGGAAGAAATGCCAATACATTCAGGTAATAAAGTGTATAGCTATAAAACTTCGATGTATTTAAATAAGTATTGCAATGGTATTTCTGTCCCACTCTAAAGAAAAACCACAAAAGATTTTATGGATAATTTTAAATTATGTTTCATCCAATTCAAGCACCTATCTGATTACTGTATTGGCAAGTACTAGTTAGTTTTCCAAGCTGCAAGATTTTCTCTGTATTTCAGTAGTGACTGGACCACTCAGGTGAACCTGGAGCAGCCATAGCATCTGTGCAGCCAGCTCCTCAGGACAGATGCCTGTTTGGAGACAGGAAGGAAGTTTTGCTCTATGATTTGATATATGATGAGCATGTCCCTCATATACTGAAAGTCATGTTTTTGTAAGTGTCTTAATATGATTTGGAAAAGTTCTTTATTTACTTGGTTATTTTTCCTGGTTTTGATGAGCAACTTTATGGTTTCATTTTTCCCTACATTGTTAATTTCTCCAAAATACTGTATTTATTCATTTAGCCAAAATTACTAAGTTATTAATATGTACCAATAGCATCTGGAATCTCTCAGAAGTCTTGGTTGAAATACATAAAGAAGAATGAATAAAATTTGTGGCAAGTGAAAGGAATATCACTTAGCTGATTCCTTGTCCTCCTTTAAGTCTTCAGATCCAGGCTTCTCAGTGAGGCCTGCCCTGACCACCTGCAGACTTCCCTGCCCTCATCACCGCAGTGGAAAATTTACTGATATGTGTTTTTCTATTGTCTGTCTTATCCTGACGACATAGCAACTCCATGAAGTTTTCTATTGTCTGTCTTGTCCTGACAACATAGCAACTCCATAGGTCTGTGTCATTCCTCGATATTTCCCAGGTATCTGCAATGATGAATGAATAGGTGAGTGATAAACAGTGAACAGTGACTAGTCACTCCAGCCAAGCCCTCAAGTTCTCTGCCAGAGGAGAAATTATGATGTCCATTGCAATTCAGTTTAGCAGGTGTTTATTGCCTCCTTTGTGCTGGCTACTGGTGATATAATGAATTAGGGAGGCATAGTCTCCTTTTCAGAAAGCTTACAGTCTAATGGAGTAGATCTTGAACTATGGCATACTAAAGAAGCACCTTAGGAAGCTTGTTAAAAACACAGATTTCCAGATTTTCTAATATAAACAGAACTGTGGTAGGGCCCAGAACTCTGTATTTGTACTATTCCAAAACTGGCAGGTAACACTTGCAGAGACAGATATTAAACTGAGAAAAAAGTTACTACACAAACTGAAAGTCAAACAATCTAAAAACAGATGCCTGGGGTCTACACCAGTGGTCTCCAAAGCAAAGTGTATGCCTACACAGTGACTATGCAAGTACAGTCCAAAGGGGTACAGGAGGAATATAATGGAATGTCTGCTTATATTCATTTTCCCCCCAAAAAGTAAAACCTCTTACTAAATTTTATTACTTACTGTACAGATTAACACTGGTTCCTTCACATGCTCGGAGTTGACAGTCTCAGTTTCCCCCTGAGGTCTCCTAAGGAAAGGTAGATTTCCGTATTCGAGGGGATTCACAGTGGTCCCCTCCCCTTCCTCCTCCGTTTGTTTTCACCTCACGTGCTATTCCTGTGTGCCCAGTTAAGTGGACTTATGGGCTAAACCATCTTAAATGATGGGCATATTTACTAGATCAGAGAGATGTCAGGAGCCATGAACATCTGTTGTGGGTTCACTAGATATTCCTCTACTAATGAACTTAAAAGAATTGCCAAATACAATTTCTTTTTGAAAATAGTATACTTCAATTCTGCTTACCTCTGTGGTAGTGATAAGTTCTCTGGTACCATGCAAAATACTTTTGAAAACATTAACAATTTGTTTGTCTCTTTAAAGTAATGGTGATATTTTAATAATAAAAGTAAGAACTTGTTCAATGAATTTGAAATAATTGGAAATAATATTATGGAAATAATCTTCAAAATTGGATATTTGGAAATTATTTCATCTGTTCATGATATTTTTACCATAGATCATTTAAGTATGTCACTTACTAAAAACTTTCAGCATACCTAAAACTTAGGGAAATAATATTTAATTTAGCTAACAACCTCCCCAGAAGAACAAAGTAAGTTTAGAATTTTAGAATTTATTTTTCAGAATATTGAAATGCAGCATCATCTCACAATTAGACTTTCAGAAAAGCTAATTAACATTATAAGGAAGATGAAAATTGTATTGGCCAAATTTTGATAAAAACCTCGACAACTGGTGAGTTGCAAAGATTGTCATACCGCAACAAGGGCAGTCTCTTTCTTCCATTCAGAGTTAGCTTTTTCCAGAGTATCAGTTACAAAAACTGACTTTCACAAAGCATGTAATAAGATTTTCAGGAGGTAAGAAGCATATTCAAACACATTTCTACTATGAAAAAATATATTTTTAGGAAAAGCAAAAAATACCATTATAAGTAAACTACTATAAAAATTAATTTAAATATAACTTATTTCATTTTTATTTTAATTTTGATGTACATGTATTTTGAATTTTCTAATAATACAAACAAGATTAGTATAAAATGATACATTCTTATGATGTGTAAATAAATATGTACATAACAAGGCTGCAATTGCCCCTATTTTTCATTAGCAAAAGGAAAATAAAGAAGTTGAAAGACCCCTGGTCTATACCAGTGGCTCTTGAAAATTGATACAGGTGATTCTGACACTTGGCTAGGATGATCCACACACAGTTGGGGAATGCAGTTCCGGGGAGACACAGAACATAATCTTACCCTTAGGATAAAGGAGTTCTCCTCAACTCCTCTAGCAAAGTAAATGTTTTAATGTCTTCTGGGCTTCTGAATTTCACTGAGAAGCATATATGTTCCATCCCAGTTCTCAAAATGTGTTCTTGTAGTATAGACTCATTATATACTTTCTCTAGATGGTTTTAGTGTTTAAAAATACATTCTTTAAGTGTTTAGTTTTTACAGTGTTATTCATTTTGTAATTTTACAGCTTGTGGATACTCTAGAGATCATATAATTTTACTCTCATTTTCTCCAGAGGTCTGATACAAGGGTGAAGTGAATTCAGTGGCAGAGCCAATACCTATTTCCCTGGATCCTGCTCCCAATCTGGAGCCATCTGTCTTCACTCTCGTTGGCCTTAGTCTCCTTGCAGATTCCAGTGCAAAATGTCCTCATTATTCCCACACTTGCTACTTCCTACAGTCCTGAATGACCACAGGAGAGTTAAAGTGAACTCTTTGGTCGTGTTCAATGCTTTTCAGTTGGATTAACCTTACAACAATCGTGTTTACTTCTTATTTATTATTTCTTCATGGATAGGATATCAGATTTGAAAATTGATATATCATTAATTAGTTTGCCAATTCTGACCTCCCAAAGAGTAATATCCAGTCAGATTGATGGGGGAGGGAGGAGGGAATATAAAATAACACTACTAATTATTTACCATCCTATACAGAAATTGACCTTTGAGTTTTTTCTTTTTTTCTTTAATAATGCGGCTGCAGTGGCTTCCACTCATTTGAAAGATAATAAGACAAAAATAATAAAATGAAAAATAAAATTTGAACTAGAGTAAACCTGCTAGTTCAAAGAGTTGAGAGTGAATGTGAATTAGAAGGGAGATGAGGGGAAGAGAGAGAGAGACTGAGTGTTAGAATATGAACATATGAGAGTCACATAATTGAAAGAAGAAAGTCATC
Organism: Arctocebus calabarensis; assembly: GCA_963573935.1. Lineage (NCBI taxonomy): Eukaryota > Metazoa > Chordata > Mammalia > Primates > Lorisidae > Arctocebus > Arctocebus calabarensis. The sequence goes on from CAUYON010028634.1 coordinate 33,073, forward strand.
TTGAACAACTTTTCTTCTTGAGATTCAAATGTGTATGTCTACTACAATGATCATTGTATTTCATTGTTACAGTGTACGTGTATTAGTGAGTTTGACCAGCTGCTGTAACAAATGAAATCCTGTGTTTACATTGCTTACCACAGTAGACGGCTTTCACACAAATAAAAATCCATTGTAATTTGCAGTGGGGTGTCTCAGAGTCACACAGTTCTTCAGCTTCTGCCAGCTCTGTTAACATCAGCTTCAACCTTCCATGGTTTTCTGGCACATTGATATCCCCAGTAGAATGAGACAATAGGATGGAAGTTCATGCTTGGTAGGGTTTTATGGCCAGGCCTGCAGGTGGCCAGTATCACTTTCACATTCCAGTGGCTAGAACTCAACTCCATGGCTATACCTTGTCACATGAGCCTTTGGAAAATGTAGTTGATCTGTGTGCCCAGGAAGAAGGAGGAGTAAGCTTGGTGAGCAGCCAGGAGCTCTCTTGAAAATGGAAATGTTCTGGTTCCTTTATTTCTTAGGGTCATGGAGATGTCTAAGGGAAAAGCTAAAAATCACAGTGGGAAACTTGTGACCTTCGTCTCAAAACAATGTTATTTTTGTCAGCAGTATCAGAAAAAACACATCTCTCAGAGATAGATCCCCAACTGAGTTCACCAGGCTACTGTATAAATCCAATAAGAGTCTTTCTCAATCTGCTATAAGCTCTAGAACAGCCATAAGACTGACATCCTCATTTCTCATGACAGCTGCCTCTTCTTGGTCATGAACTGTTAGGGTCTGAATGTTTTTTTGTTTCCCTAAAATTTGCATGTTGAATCTTAACCTTTCCCCCACCTCAGAGGATGCTCCATGAACATATTTTCAGGTGGGGCCTTTGGGAGTGATTATAATTGCCATTAGTGCCCTTGTAAAAGAGACCCCATTCCTGCACATGGAGACACAGCAAGAAGGTACCATCTGTGAAACAAGGAACCACCCCTTACCAGACAACAAGTCTGCTGGCTTCTTACATTAGACTTCTTGGCCTACAAAATTGTGAGAAATAAGTTTTCTTCTGTTTATAAGCCAGTCAGTCTATGGTTTTGGGGGGGGGGGGTGTTGGTTTTTTTATACCATCCAAACAAACTAAGACACGGACCTATGTGGGAGGCCATGTCATTATCAGATCACTTACAGTGAGGAAAAAAGCAAGCTATTTAACTCCTTATGACCAGCATACTGTAGTTGACCTATGTGGAAAACTGAATCAGAATTGCGAAATGAATCTGATACCTCAGAGTATCTGGTGTCAGACAGCTGCAGATGGGAAGACATATTTAGTAAAACCAGACTATGAGAGCCTAACATCCTATCTCACAGTAAGGGTAGCCTTACAGTGGTCCTGGAAATTACCTAGTCCATTAAGCACTAACTCACACTGGCTCTGCCCATAAGTGCCCCTTTGACTAACTTTAACAGCTTTACTTTGCTTCCTTGGCAGATGCCTTTTGATAGACATCTTTCTCTAGATATGTGTTTAACATATATGGAATATTGTCAAGTCTTGCTCACCTGCAAATGACCTAGTTTCTTAAAGAAAGCTTCATTTACCTCTACTCAGAAGCACTTTGTGTTACTTTTACCATTTGACTCTCCCTCAGTTCTTCGGTGTGCCTCATATTTCCTCCTAATTTTTATTATTATTATTATTATTTGAGACAAGAGTCTCACTATGTCGCCGTAGAATGCTCTGGTGTCACAGCTCACAGCAACCTCAAACTCTTGAGCTTAACCTATTCTCTTGCCTTAGCTTCCCAAGTAGCTAGGACTATAGGCGCCTGCCACAGTGCCTGGCTATTTTTTGTTGCGGTTGTCATTGTTGTTTAGCAGACCCAGACTGGGCTCGAACCTGCCAGCCTCAGTGTATGTGGCCAGTGCCATAACCCTTGAGCTACGGGCACCACCTCTTTCCTCCTAATTATTAATAAATTTGATTTCTAAAATGGCAAATTAGAAATAATTGTTCCCTCCCCTTAACCTTTTTAAGGATACTGACACTTTAATCTCTTTTTACTGCATGGCTGCTTCAGTAAATCACAAGTTCAGTTTTCATGTTTTTCTCTGCACTCTGACATTCTTAGTGTTTTTCACAGCCCCTTCAACTTTATCCTCTGTAGTGTTTATTGAAAATGTGTTGTGGAAATATGAATTGATGAACTTGAAAGCTCTGTTTCACAGAATCGTCAGCCCTAGAAGTTGTGATTGTTAGTGATTTGATTCTTTCCAGCCTGTTTTTTGAGGTTCTTATTACAGTACAAGTGCCTTATTTATCACTTCTCTCTTTTTCCTAGAATAACAACAATAAAAATAGAGTATTTCAAATTTATTCTACTTAAAGTAGATATTGTATGGTGCCTACATGGTTTGAGGAATAGCAACATGTGGGAAAATTTGAAGAAGGCACGAAAATGACAGGAATAGTTGAAGTTATTATTTTCACATACCCAGGAAAGAGGTAAAACTTCTTTCTGGCTTCGTCTTCCCAGCCAGAATCTGGAGCACTGGTTCTCAGCCTTCCTAATGCTGCAACGTATTTTCATTGTTTAAAAGGAGTCGCAACCCACAGGTTGAGAACTGCTGATCTGGAGAATCTAGCTAGATTTTCTCCTAAAGGTTCCAACTATTATATATTGTACTTATAAGAGGAATTTCTGATGAGATTGTCAGCTATTAATTTGAAACCTACTACTTAATTAATTGATAACATCTTATTTGAGCTCTCTTATTTGAACTTCCTTGAATTTGAGTTCTAGAAACTAACCAACTATATAGGAGACAGTATTTGGAATAGCACTGAATAAAATTTAGGACCTACACTTTCAATAGGAATTGACTTCTGATTAAAACAAGAAGGAGAGATTTCAGTGCCATACCAGTAACACAGTTTGGTGTCCTAAAAGATTTCATTGGAGGATCTAATATGTGTTTATGTACGTATGTATATATGTATATTTTTCATTAAAATATCATTTTCTACCAACTATTCCTTTTTGGTGTGGGAAAACAAAGCAGCATAGAGATAACATGAGCATTCTGTTTCCTTCTTTATTTTCTTTCTTTTTTAAAATACAAATTAATTAGAAGCTTCTTGAAAAACAGAAAATGTAGAACATAATTTCAAGGAACATTTAAGAAAGACTATCTGTAGGGTTTAGTGAATAATTAGCTGTAGGCTGTAAACATTTAGTTGCATTTTCCAGGTATTTAACTATTGATTGAGTTGGTGAGAAAATGTGCAGATGAGCGAGTTTGCACTAGATAGAAGAAGAAGGTTGGATAATGCATTGATTGTGAGAATTTGAGGGGTATCCAGGCAGATATAGTAAGAAGGCAACTGGAAATGTATTTCTAAATCCCAAAAGAGGACTCGGGACCAGAATTACAAACTTCAGAATCTCAGAACTTAAATATGTATTGTAGTTGGGGGAATGTAAGTGGTCTCCTGGAATGATATATTGAGGAAATGAGAAGAGAGCTATAGGAAATAACTATCAAAGAAATTATAGGGTCAAGAGGAAGGAACATATGGAGAAGACTCAGAAAAACACTAAGAAGATAGAATTATAAGTGCCTAAAGGTAGATAATTCCAAGAACATGGAAATGGTAAGTCACAAATGTTGTAGAGAGATCAACTGAGATTAAAAATAAATAACTCTGTTGAAAGTTGTTGCCAATATTTGGTAAACATATTCAAGGGGAAATGAAAGATTAAACAATGACAAAAACAGATTAAAACAATGACAAAAAATAAAAAGCAAAAATATTGTAGACAGTGACGAAGAAATAAAGATAGCATTGCACCTCGAGGTGGAAATGAGTGAGTCAGCAACACAGTGCTGTCATTGACAAAGGGATGATTATCTTCAAATGCACAGAAAATTTAGCATTTCCCAATAAAATTCTCTCTAATGTGTTCAAATTTTTCTTAATTTGGAGACATAGGGAAATTTATGAAATACTATTAAAGACATATAAACAGATTACTGAAGGAAACACCAAACTAAGGGAGAGTGGTCAAGGAAAATTGGTAATTGACAGTGTTCTTCATACTTTCATGAACCCCATGCAACTGAGAACAACCACTGGTATGTGTAGCCAGAAGAGTTTCAAAGGCAGAACTAGGTTCAGTTCCTGACTATTCCCTTACATCTCATGTGACTTTGAGCAAACTAGTAACCATTCTGAACTTATTGCTTTACCTATAAAATGACAGTTTTCTGTGAAATTTTTATGACTATGAGATAATGCTTATAAAGGAAGTAATGTGGTCTGGTACCTATTAGGTATCAATAAATAATAGCTGATACTATAGGTACTTTTTCTAAGAGAAAGAAGGAAGGCTGAATGGACTTGACCTCATTTGTGACGTATTTAAGCTGTAGTTGGTTGGTTGGTTGGTTGATTCATTCGTTCATTCATCCATTTTTAGAGATGAGGTGTCACTCTGTCACCTAGGCTGGAGCTCACTGTGGCTTCAAACTCCTGGGCTTAAATGATCCTCTTGCCTCAGTCTCCCAAGTAGCTGGGACTGCAGGCATGTTCCACCATGCCATGCCTGGCTGACTGTCTTTCTTCCTTTCTTTCCTTTCTTTCTTCCTTCCTTTCTTTCCTTTCTTTCTTTCATTCATTCTTTCTTTCTTTCTCCTCTTCTCTCTCTCACCCCTCCTCCCTCCGTACTTCCCTTCCTTTCCTTCCTTCCTTTCAAGTGAGGTCTTGTTATATTCCCCAGGCTGGTCCCAAACTCTTGACCTCAGGTGATCTTTCTGCCTTAGCGTTGCTAGTAGCTTGGATTCAGGCACAAGCCCCCACACCTAGCTAAACTATGGCTTATTTCTTTAAATTTTCAGTTTAACTGATGCCTCACAAATAAGTACACTCTTTCTTAAACCTTGAATTATCCAAGTTTTAAGTTATATAGAACAATCCCTAAATGATTTAAGGGTACAGTATATTATCATTTATTGATTTTTTTTAGTTGCCTTTTGCTTCTTATGTACTTGTATATACAGATATTGTTTGATGGACCTAGCAGTATAGTCTAGGAAAAAATCACGTGCCAATGAGAGCTCTGAGAGTGAAGACAGCAGCAAGTCCATCCTTTCCTCACTGAGCTTCCCCAGACAACAAAAACGTAGTCAGTGCTTCTGCATCTGTCACATTCTATCTTGACTTCCCTGATCTTTCTGAAATAAAGTTCCCCTGTATTATAATATCATATAAACCCTTTCCAAGCACTCATCACAGTCACAGTCTTTGCTGTGCATGATCATTTGTTTCATGCTTTAATAGAAGCTTCTTAAGGGCAGGGGCGTGACTTTTGGTCCCTGGTCCCTAGCACAGTGGCTGACCCATAGGAATAGAAGAATTCACAGATGAATGGATGCATGGAGAGAGACAGAGGATGTTTCTTTGTGTACCATCTTCACCCCAGCTCTGTGTTTTCTTAACTTTTCTTGGGTTGCCCTGCTTCTCCTCTCATACTGGCATCTCACAATGTTTATTCCCATCCAGCTTAAATGGCACTCCTTGGTCTGAAAATAACATCCAGCTTGTCACAGTTGCCTAGTAATGCTACTATGAATTCTCAGGCAAATCAGCTGCTCCTTAGTGAGATAACCCAGCCAACAGGGGGAGTCAGATGTTATGGGCGAGCCATGTGCACTCTGCTTGCTAATTTCCTGTAGTTGGATAGGCAGCTCATGTGATTTTTCAATGGATTTATCTCCATTTTTTGTTACCTGAATTGTGATCCTGATGGTACATAATTGAATGCAGTGAATTAGAATTCTGTTCATCCAGAAAAGTGTTGGGAGCAATGATATCACACTCCTTGCCAGTTAGAGCTTCAGAGCTTCTTTCTAAAATAGAGGTAATGGTAATGTTTCATAAATCTTTGGCGTCAACATGTCCCATACAGAGGTAGGACTTACATAGACATTTAAGAAATGCCTTTTCTGTGAACCTATTGTTAGTCATCCATACCTGCAAATCCTCACCCTACTTCTCTGCAGATATTTCTTTGAAAGCCGGATTCTGGTAAGTTCTTCAGTTTATCTAGTTCATAGGCAATTATTGAGCAGCATGTGGCTTGTGCCAGACTCTTTGCTACAGGCAGTCTACAGGGATCGGGGCATGGGCTTGTATGGGCTTACTCTCAAGGAATTTACTGTCTATGTGGAAGACAGACTTATACATGCTAACAAAAATGCAAGGCAGGATGAAATACATACAAAATTAAAAATTAGCATGTTGTAAGAATGGAGTAAGTAGAATAACTCACAGAAGGCTTGATGTAGGAGGTGGTATTTGAATTAAGAATGAAAGAAAGTTCAGTAAGCAAAATTAGTGAGTAGAGGCCATTCTAACTCAAGGGAATAGCTTATCTAAAGCCTGGAGATAAAAGGAACAATCATAGATTGTTGTGGGTAAAATGGAGGGTACTCTGGAGATGATATGAGAACGATTTTAGGGCCCAGATCATAGAGGTCTTCACATGCCATGCTAAGAAATTAAAACATTGTCTCATTATCAATGAGGACCTGATTAAGAACTGAAGAAAGAATTTAAAAAATAAGGCCTACATTTCTAAAAGGTGACTCTGGTGGCAGTCTGTGTATGAATCAGAGAGGAATGAGATTAGAGACTAAAAATAGTCAAGGCAAAAACTAAGACTAATCTGAGGTGCAGTAACGGTCATAGACTTATTGCAATGTGGTCTTGCCGTGTTAGTCACTCAGAGGTAGAATTCCTGAACTTTCTCAGCCCTAAATTTTTCAAGTCCTGGATCCAGAATTCCATCTAGGAGGTACCCTGAATGTTGGTACTAGAGATAGAAGTTTGGGTTTTGTTCAGATAGGTAGTAGTAGATAAACAGAAGAATTGAACAAGAAATTTTAAGATTGATGGCATATTTAGAAGGTCACAAAGTTATTATCAGATCCAGAAGAGAGAAGAAGGAAGAGAAAAAGGCATGTGGGCGTAACAAACTCAGCCAGAATTGTGAAGTGCGTACTTGTTTAATCATTGATATGTGTGCCATAAAAAACTAGGCTGAGGGCTCGGCGCCTGTGGCTCAACAGGCTAAGGCGCCAGCCACGTACACCTGCGCTGGCCGGTTCGAATCCAGCCCCCGGGCCCGCCAAACAACAATGATGGCTGCAACCAAAATAATGGCCGGGCGTTATGGCGGGCGCCTGTAGTCCCAGCTACTTGGGAGGCGGAGGAAGGAGACTCTCTTGAGCCCAGGAATTGGAGGTTGCTGTGAGCTGTGATGCCACGGTACTCTACCCAGGGCGACAGCTTGAGGCTCTGTCTCAAAAAAAAAAAAAAAAAAACTAGTCTGAGAAGGGGATAAACTTTTTTATCTTTTATTTTCTCTTAAGTAACATTGAAGAGTTAAGTTTTTGTTTTTTTTAATTTAAGTGAAGAAGAAATTAGACGTAACCTGTGCCTACAAACCCATTGTGGACATAATCCCCATCAGTAGAGAATGAGGAGATAAGCAATATATCACGTGAAAGGGAATTTACAACAGTGGAGATATAACAAAGTACAAAACAAGCATCTCCATCTAATCGTACTTCTATATCTGCCCTTCTCCTCCTCCAGAAGACAAAAGTATGTGTGTGTATTTACCAGCACATATTGTATTCCTTGTTTTTAATAACGGGATTGAGATACAATTTACACATAATAAAATCTTCCCATTTAAAGCAATACAACTCAGTGAGTTTTAGTATATTCACAGAGTTGTTAACAGCTGTTACTACAATGTAATTTTAGATCATGTTAAACATCCCAGAAAGAAACTTTGTGCCCATCGGCGCACTTTACTCCCACTTCATTCCTCCCCTCTAAAATTTCCCCCACTCCTAAACCCCTTACCCTACGTAGCCACTAATCTACTTTTGGTCTTTGTAGGTTTTCCTATTCTGGATCTTTTCTGTAAAGGAGATCATACAATATGTGCTCTTTTGTGACTGGCTTCTTTAACTTAGCATAGTGTGTCAGAGGTTCAGCCTTGCAGCATGTATCAGTACTTCCTTTTTATTGCCAATAGTATTCCATCACAGATATACCATATTTTGTTTATTCATTCATCAGTTGATACATATTTGGATTATTTCCACTCTTTAGGAATTAGGCTGCTGTGAACATTTCCTCGCAAATTTTTTTATGGACATATATCTTAATTTCTCTCGAGCATATATTATACCTAGGAATGGAATTTAAGTCCATTGGTAACTCTACGTTTAACATTTTGAGAAACTGCAAAACCGTTTTCCAAGGTGGATACACCGTTTTACATTTCTACCAGAATTATACAAGTGTTCCAATTTCTACACATCCTTACCAACACTTACATCTTTTTTTATGATAGTCATTCTGGTGGGTCTGAAATTATATCTCATTGTAGTTTTCATTTGCATTCCCTGATGAACATTTATATTGAACACATTTTCATGTGCTTATTGGCCCCTTTTTTTAATCTTCTTGGGAGAAATGTCTTTTCAGATCCTTCATCCTTTTTTAATTGTGCTATTTTATTATCGAATTTTAAGAGTTCTTTATATATTCTGGATATAAGACTTTTATTACACGTATTATTTGCAAATATCTTCTTTCATCTGTGGCTCATATTTTTAATTTCTTAATGAAATTCCTTGAACATAAATGTTTTTAATTATAATGTAATACAACTTATCGACCTTCTCTTTTGTCACTTGTGCTTTTGAAGTCATGTCAAAGAATTTGTTTTTCCTAACCCAGAACTGCACAGATTTATGCTTTGTTTCTTTCTAAGAGGAAGATCTTATATTTTGGGGTCTTACATTTAGGCCTATGATTTACTTAAAGTTAATTTTTGTGTATGGTGTGATGTAAGAGTTCAGATTCATTCTTTGGCATGTGTGTATCCAGTTATGTTTGTTGAAAAAACTTCTTTTCTCCTTTTTGTCAAAATCATCCATGAATATGAGGATTTATTGCTGGACTCTCATTTCTGTTCCACTAATCTGTTAGGTCTGCCAATTAAGTTCACAAACTCATCCTAGGAAAAAGTGCTGCCTACCTCATTGCTGACCTCCCTGCAGTCGCCTTTACAGCACTCCCCTTGGGAAGCCCTGCGCTGACACCCGCACCGAGGCACAGCGTTGAAAGCAATTGTAGAACTCTTCTGGAATGGCCATCAGAGCTGTTGTTGTATTACCCTTGATGTCCTGGATATTATCAAAATACCTTCCTTTCATTATTTCCTTTATCGTAGGATAAAGGAAAAGTCACTGGGGGCCAGATAAGGACAATAGAGACGGTGTTCCAATGTAGTTATTTGTTTACTGGCTCACCCCCCCACCCAGACAATGCCATGTGAGCTGGTATACTGTCATGAGGCAAAAGCCACACCTTTCTCAAGCCAGGATTTTCAGTTAAGATTTTCCTATTTTTCTATTGATGTTGACTTGGTCTGCTATGCTTCTCACAGTCAGCTGAGCTTTGGACACGCCATTCAGTGAAGTTTTGCAGTGTTTTCATCACTTCTGCTCATACTGGCCACCCTTCCCTTTCTTTGTCAATGATACTTTCTCTCCCCTCAGAAAAACATGTAATGTATTTATATGCTGCCATTTTCTTTATGGCATTGTTCCCATAAACTTGGACTACCTTGTCCCTGATTTCACTTCCACTCTTGCCAAGAAATTTAATATTTGTTCTTTTTTTTTTTTTTTAAGAGACAGAGTCTCACTTTGTTGCTCTTGGTAGAGAGCTCTGGCATCACAGCTCACAGCAACCTCCCACTCTTGGGCTTAGGTGATTCTTTGCCTCCGCCTCCTGAGTAGCTGGGACCACAGGCGCCCACCACAACGCCCAGCTATTTTTGTTGTTGTTGTTGTTGTTGCAGTTTGGCCTGGGCCAGGTTAGAACCCACCACCCTCAGTATATGGGGCCGGCGCTCTACTCACTAAGCCACAGGCACTGCCCAAATTTAATATTTATTCTTTACTCTAATTTAAGTTCTGACATGCTCGTGATGTCACACAACAACAATAATGAATGCTACTCGCAAGACAGTGCCACACGTTGACATGAACACAGCTAGTATACAAGGTTGTAAAACCTTCCTGAGCTATTTGTACAGTGCTTCCAGTGTAAGCACATGTTGACAAGTTTGTGAACTTGTCAGGCCCCGTGCATGTCCATACTTATGCTAGACCACCCTTTCTCAATTATTATAGCTTTCTAATAAGTTTGAAAATTAGAAAGTAAGAACTCAGAAACTCTGTCTTTTTTAAGATTGTTTTAGCTATTCTGAGTTGTTTTTATTTCTATATGAATTTGTACATTATTTTTTAAAAATACACTAAAAGGATTATTCTTCATTTTTCTATATATTGCTTTTTTTCTCTTCCATTTATTAAGCCATCTCTCTCACAGGTGCTTTCAATATGGAAACAGGAAACAAAAGCTTGCACACAGAATACCCACTACAAAACGAATGCCCCCCCAAAGGTTCTGCTTCACCTAGATGGGATGATTACTTAAGATTATCTCAACCTTCTTTCTGAGCTACTGTGAACTAACTGTGCAACCATATTTATTCTTCCTACTTCAAAGTTCCAACAAGGGGATCGTAGGCCCCAAAGTAACTAATTTGATTTTTTTAGAAGATAGTCTCTTAAAAGAGAGTTAGTTTAGGCCTCAGATTAAGAAATTTCAGCCACCTGTAAAAAATGGGCGGTCCCCATTTATGGAGCAGCCCTCTACAAATAAATCTCTCTGCTGTCAGCAGTCCTGCAGAAATGTGAACTCTCTCTGGGGACTTAGCCTGGAAGGAGGGGGCTCTCCAGAAGTAGACAGCTACTTCACTGTAAGTGAGCATTCTCCAAACCTCCTCATGCTCATCTGGCTTCTAGTCTCACTTCTCATTCATTTAGGAGAAGCACTGGATGCTATCTAAGGCAAAACTTGTAGATCTAAACATACCCCTCTCCTAAATATTACTCCTATCCATGGCTGGCTGGCATTATGGTGGTGTTACAGCTATAACTGTCATTAAAATGTTGACATTATTACTATATGAATAGGTGAAGAAATCCAGCATCAGAGGGGTTAAATCCTGGCATGATAAGTCTTTCCAGGTTTCCTCCTGAATCCCTAGCTGCCTGTGCTAAACCAGTTGTTTTATATTTTGACTGCCATCCCTGTACTTATTCATATAATAAAATAAAAAGACTAATAATGGGCACAGTCAAGTGGTATCTAAACTTTACCAAGAAGAAAGGTGTTTATCCCGTTACCTTTCAGGTTTCTGTGAAAAGACTGTAGGCCCCCAAAGAGTCTACGGATAGAATTCAGTGAATCTAAGAACTTGGATGGGAAAAATTTACATCTTTATTTTCATTAAGCCCTTACTGACATTCATATTTTCTCCAAATATGGGTAAAGGCACCAAACTACAATATTATTAGCAATAACTGAAACATTGTCACTAATAGCAATCACAGATTTTTCATATCATATTAGAGTTCATAAAGATATCCTGAAATACTATTTATACTCTTCAAAACTGTAGTACTGATTAGACCAATCACTATATCTTGTTATTTAATGAATTAATATAAAAGCACATATCACTGACTTAGAAACTTGTTCAATATTTTAATTACTGTTTTTCATTATAATTGATTGCCTTTACAGCCCTATACATTTTATTTTTATGCTATTTTTAAAACACTACTCTGAAAAGGAGACCAAAGTCTTTACTGTAAAGCAGTATAGTCCATGCTACAAATAAGATTAAAAACCTTTAGCATCAATATTATGTGATCAGCTTGGGATTGGTGTGCCATTCATTATCAATAAACATTTGAGATGGCTTTTGTTTTAAGGCTGAGATATATCAAAGATCATTGATTAAAAAGAAAATTAAAAACTCAGCACACTATCCACCATTTAGAGATATTCACATCTGAGATCAGTGTTCGTTTTTATAATGGCACATGAACTCTAGGATAAAATAGTCAAGAAAGGCAAAAGTTCATCTACATAAACTCTTCCCAATGGTCTTCCTGTGGTGTAACTTGGCACACTATGTTATGAAGAGAATGGGTTCACTTAAGAAAATGTAACTTGGGCGGCACCTGTGGCTCAGAGGGTAGGGCGCCGGCCACATATACCGAAGGGGGAGGGTTCAAACCCAGCCCTGGCCAAAATGCAACAAAAAAAATAGCCTGCGTTATGGCAGGCGCCTGTATTCCAGGGTTACTTGGGAGGATAAGCCAAGAGAATCACCTAAGCCCAGGAATTGGAGGTTGCTGTGAGCTGTGTGATGCCACGGCACTCTACCAAGGGGGATAAAATGAGACTCTGCCTCTACAAAAAAAAAAAAAAAGAAAGAAAAGAAAATGTAACTCTAATTTGTGTGTTATTCTGACCTCCCATTAGAAATTTCAAAGTTCAATATTGATGTTTCAATGTTTACAAAAAGTATCACAAAAAAATAATATAAGCAAATGACCTTAATAAGAGTAGATTTTTGTAATAAATGAATTTTTAATTCCAAGATGTTTTATCTTTGAAACTACTCCCACAGTTGCACTAAAAGTGGCTGTACAATGCTTCTTTTTATCAGACCTGAGCTTTTGTTTCCCTGGCAAATGTAAGAGCAGATAATGAAAGGGAAGAAGATAGGAAAAAGGAAATAGTCACACTATATCTTCACACTATAGTCCTTACTCCTGTAGGGTCACAGACTTATTCCTGAGGGTCCAAAAATCCTAATATCATTCTTGAATTGCTTGTATTTTGATGGTAATTTAATTAAACTATTCTAACATTTCTAAAAAAATTTCAATGACAGTTTTTATATCAAAGTCTTTAAGTTTGTTTTCTCAATTAGGATATTTCAGAATTTTTTTGAGATCACCTTTTTTCCTTTTTTTCTTTTAACTAATGAAAGTTGGGAATCGCTCTTAGGACGACAAATGGGATTACAAATTTCTTTAAACCACTGAGTTAAAAGCTCCTCCACCCCCCTGACTTTGAAGGAAGGAAAAGGGTGAAGAGTTCAACACTATGAAAAAGAGCCAAGTATCCAAAAAGAGTATTTTGAGGCCCAATAATAGTTAAAAAAAAAAATGTGTAGCCCTAAACTCCTAATTTCCATATGTATAAATAGCAAATGGGGGTGGGGATGGGGCATGTTACTCTGGCATCTTCCTGCATGCTGAATTCAAAAATGTAAATACATTAGAAAAAGGAAAAATTTTATTTCTCTTTTGGTGTCTATTTATTGTGCGAAGCTAAAGTCGAGCATAACGCACAGGTGGTTTAAAATGCTTCTCTGCCATCTGAGATCTCGGCTTGCCAGGGTATAGATGGGGATGTCACTTGAGGGAATTGGGCTTATTCGATATGTAAAACGAGGCTGGCATGGCGTCAGAGGTTCTGTCTGTGTCTTTACTCAATTGATGATGTTTTTGCTTCCTTTTTTTTTTTTAACTTTTTCTCTTCTAATTTTAAGTTTCAATGTATAAAGACATAGTAGAGAATTATCTAATTTTTTTGTCAGTTGCTCTAAAATTTTTATTTTCTGCTATTCATGACATATATTTCTTATCAAAATACCTAGGAATCATTAGTATTTAAGTCAGAAGTGGTAGTGAAATAATATTCTTATTTACAACAAAGTTACAAATATTTATATTTTTCATTAAGATCGATGTTAATTGATAAACAAATTGTGTCCACATATTTGGGGGTTTTAGTATTGTTTAAAAAAACTAAACTAGGTTTTATTTTTCCAAACCTGATGTTTTATGAATTTATGTCATAGTACTTGAAATTAATTTATGATATAGGTTGCTGAAAAGAAAAACAGTTTAGATAAAGAAGGTAAGGCTCAGTATACCTAAGTAGATAGTAAACTGAGTATTGTCCTCAATCACAAATAACATAAAAAGAAAAATCAACTTTGGGGTAATGAAAAAGTGGAAATAAGAGACAAAGTCTAGATATGACAGCAGTATTCAGATAATTCCACTTATTGATATGTGTGTGTGCATGTGGGAAGATAAAAACTTTGGTGACCCTGTCGGATTATACGTGTAATGTCTGCGTTTCTGATTCACTGTCATACTGTATCTATATATAATGAAGAGGGCAGTATGTGGCAATAAGAGACAGAAATGTTGAGACCTTTGTAAACCCTCTAGCAATCAGTGAATATCAGACCACAAATTTCCTCAGTTTTAATTACAGGCAAAAGAAAAGACAAAATTAGCATTTTAATATAGAAATATCTTAGGCTTTAGGAGAATTATGATAAATCTAATGTTGCCTGGTGAACCAAAGAGGGAGTATTACAGCAAACTGTCTCCTTAGGAATATTTGTTTAAATAAAGGCAACAATACTTCATCCTTATCTTTTTCAGATAATTATCTCTATTTCAGGCTGTTCTTTGTTCTAGGTTTAAAATACTGTTAGTTTAAAAAAAAAAAGTAATTGGCAGTGTTTGTTTTCTATAAAACTACAAGAAGAGAAAAATTCTGTTTGCTTGGCACTAACAAGATAATTATTTTAGGGAGAGTGTTTGCTCTACAGCTCCAGTTCACTCCTGCCATGGCTTCTCTGCACTTGGACGCATTTAGGTTGTCTCATTTCAGTTTCAGCATATTAAACTAACTTCCCTTCCATAGCTGAGATTTGCCCACCTGTCTCCCCTAAAACACCTGCAACATATGTTTGCATAACCCTCTAATGCTTTGCCTTTGGGGTCTTGAGAAATTCCCCCAGAGCTTTTTGCTTATAAACAGCTGAGCAATTCGTTTTTCTAATGATGGTTGCTTTTTCCCCGCATTGAGGCAATAACATGTTCACTAAAATAAGGGTCTCATTTTTCATCAAAGAGAAAGGTTCGACATATTTTTACAGTGCCGTTTCTCCTTTTGAGCTTTATTTTTCCCCTTTTCTAATCTAGCATGCTATAAAAATTAAGGCTTAGTGGCAAGATATTAGGGGAAAGAAAACTAAGCAATTCTTCATTTGTTAAATATTTTCTTTTCTTTGTGACAAACATACATTATACTGTAAATATAAATTTTTTTGTATTAAACAACTTCTACAGGAACTTTGTTTAATTTAATGTAAAAATTGTGACTAATCATAAAAATGATTATTTGGACATACTGTAGGAAAATACTATTTTCTAATAACAATGATTATTATAATCTCATAAGGTAGCAAACAAATACTTCATTAATAGCATAGTATGATTTCGCACCTTTTTAAAAATTTATAAACATATGTGCTCTTATCCTAAGAAATTAGACAGCCTTTCTCCCCACATATGAGATCCAGCATACATAATAATTTTTCCTAAGTGTGTGTTTTTCCTCTAAAAACTATAGCGTTTGACAGAATCTATCCTTAATTTATATGTGATTGTCAGAAGTATGAAACATCACTTTTTCTACCTATTTGTCATCATGGACTTTAGGTTGTCCGACTGTCATATGCGCCCTTAATTCAGGGTGTGTTTTTCAGCACTTTCTGGTACCAGAAGGTAATCATACATCCGTTCCATTGAGTTCTTACAAAATGCCTGGCACTGTGCTGAGAAGTTAGTTTTCATTTTGTCATTTGATTTCTTATTACAGCTTTACAGATGAGGAAACTAGAGCTAAGAGTAAAATTAACTCCTTACAATTGTTCAGCTATTATAGTTTAAATACTATTATATCCAAGTACAAGCCTCACTAATCCCTTGCCTCTCTCCCCACTTCTCCATCCCCTCCCCCACCGAACCCAGGTAGCTTTGTGTCCCTAACACAGATGAGCCATGTTACATTTAACCTGGTGCTTTTGTTTTCAACATAAACTTTAAGTCTCGATTAACTCCTACTGGTATCTTAATAAATCAAGATAGAGTTGCTGTTCTTTTGCTCTTTTCGGTTCTGCAGTCTTTATATATAGCCAGGCCTACGAAAGATATTATGCTCTTCAAAGCAAGATGAATACCTCAGACCTTTTTCCTTCTGGAGTCTCTGTCTGATGATTCAAAAAGAGATATCTTCAAGTGAGGATAAGGAGTTAGGGGATCAATCCAGAAAACAATATTTGTGATGACCTTTGTTGGACGAGCTTGATTTCACAGGCTCAGAACAAGGAAAATTGTCACGTACCATCTTGTAGTTATTGGTACTTCTTATAGACAAATTAACATTTAAATATTGTTATACTACTGTGACAAAGTGAGTGTGAACTTAAAATATTGAAACGTGACTGTAGGGGTGAGGGGTGGCAGGGGGCGGAGGGTTGTCTGCTGATCTGCAGTCTTCCATTACAGAGGATTACCCAAGGGAGCTGGTCACCATCCAACTCATTCTCATCCTCTGACACATGTTTGTCTTGCCTGAATTACAAAGCTGGTTACTAGCATAGAATATAGGCCTCAGAAGTGAAGAAAGTTAACTGTAACTGAGAGATTAGATAGATTTCAGTTTTTTCTCTTATATTAATCAATGTCATTTAAGCACTATTTGGAAATTGATTTTTTGATCATGCTAACTTAGCAAAGGCTTGTTATAAAGTCAGAAGCACAGCTTGGATCTCGATTGTTTTTATTCTGTTTTTTCATCTAGTTCTATCTAGGACACTTGTTTCTACCACTGTCATTTCTGTTTCTATAAGTCACTTTGTCCACAAAACTTTTAAGGTGGCTCCCAAAACTCCAGCCTGTCCAGGCCCTGGGTAGGTTTTCAGCATTCTTCTTATATTGCCATAAAATGAAATGCTGATGAGAAAGCTTTAAACAGAGTTCAGCAACTTCAACAGAAAAGAATTGAGTGATACTTGGTACGTTAACTAGCTGAAATCTTGTGAAAGACTTAGTTTAAGCCCATCCTGGCTGGTCTGGGAAAGGCATGCTAATTCCAGGGTGGACTGAATTTATGATTTCTGCCTCTTTATGTATAGTTACATAGACTTTCCAGGACATGGAAAGTAATTAGTATTCTTCTGTATACAGAGTTAAGGTATAATTACCATTTTCTTATCTTTCCTCCAAAGGAAAACTCACCAAAATAAAAGCATTTTTAAAAAATATTTATTGGTTTAGCAACAATCATAATATTAGTAGTTTAAGTCCTAGTGTGCAAAAATGAGTTTAAAATGCAGTCATGTGTCAAATAATGACATTTGGGCCCACTGTGGCATATATGACAGTGGTCCCATAGAATTAGAATACCATATTTTTGCTTTCCCTTTTATGTGTTTAAATATATGTAGGTACACAAATACCATTGCGTTATAGCAGCCTACACTATTCCTTATAGTAACATGGCACACAGGTCTGAGCCTAGAAGCAATAGGCTGTACTCTGTAACCTCGGTGTGGGGTAGGCAGTACCCCGTTTGTGTAAGATCACTCTTACTAAGTTCATGCAAGGAGGAAAGACATATTTCTCAGAATATATCCCCATCATTAAGCCGCCCCTGACTATAATTACTAATTGTTCCAATACAGATGAAGATGTAACATTAAAGTGTTGACATAACATGTTCTGTACAAAGAGAAATTACAGTTGTCACGGGGTCGTCTGTTACATATGTAGGAATCTAGTGGCTCTTATATTTCAGAGAAAATCCTAGTTCTTTAGAGATTAGAAATCAAAGCCATTATATTTTTACAAAGTTTTATATGTAAAAAATCTTCTAACATAATAGCAGGTATCTCTTTGTATTTAAAATGTTTCAGTTGCTTAAATTTCACTCATTTAATTTCATCCCCCTAAGGAAAGCATTGATAACATTTTGGTATGTAGTCCCAGTTGTCTATGCAGTAACCTATGTATGTACATTTGTATGTGTATTTTAAGCAATGACTGGAACCTATTATTTAGTTTTAATTTGGTTTGTGAATGTGTGAGAAAGTATTCAAAAATTTCTTAGCTTTTTAACACATATTCAGACAAGAAAAAACTAACTTAATTGAAAGAGAAGAATATAGGCAAATTGAAGAATTACTAGTACTGAATCTTAATGTATGAAAATATTCCTACCCTTTTTATTATTCATGCCTAAATGCTGATTTTTACAGCCATGCAATGGTTTACCTACTGCATATGTCAGGTCTTTAGTTCTGTGCTATCCAGTACAGTACAGTGTAGTAATCACCAGCCACATGTGGCACGTAAAGTATGTTCAGTCCAAATTGAGGTGTGCTGTAAGTGTAAAATACATACTGGATTTTGGAGACTTTGTACAAAAGAAAGACTTTAAAGTATCCTTTTAATAATGTAATATATTGATAGTTGTTAAAATGGTAACATTTTGTATATACTGACTTAAATAAAACATTATTACACTTAATTTCACCTGTTTCCCTATTTCAAATGTGGTTGCTAGAAATCTTTAAAGGATAGATGAAGATTGCATTTGTGAACCACATTACATTTTTGTTGGTAGTTCTGGTCTAGATCATCCATATGTCTGTACATTTATGTTTCAGAAGCAGCATCATGCCCTCGACAGAAAACCCTATTGAAGAACTTTCAACTATAACCTCTGATTCTATTTTCTTAACATTTCAAATGCTGTTTCTCAACATCATCTTTTGATTCTTTTTTGTTGGTGTCTAGCACAGTGGTACTTTAAACTACCTCCCTGATACCAGTAAGTCTCCTAGGAATTTAAGTAGGGCTCTGTGGAAGCAATACTTGAGCCTCATTTATATGTTCGAGTTAGATCATTATTCCTAGTAATGGCTTTAAGTGCTTAGATAGATCAGCACTCCGTGTCTTGAATTGCTTGTCATTTCTTTATAAAGATGTTTCAAGGAATTACTCCATGTGATCTAGTCTTTCATTATTTTCTAGCAAAAAGTAACATAATCTTTATTGGTTTGTTGGAAGTCAGAAAAGAAAAGCCTTGTATATTCACAAAAACAAAATATTTCTAGGTACTGAGAATAAAGTGCAAAATTAGTCATGAGTGATAGTCCTATAAAACTTAGCTTTTAAAATAAATCATGAATGCACTGTCAATCTACCAGTGGCTTTCACCTCTATTTTATTTCCCCATTATACTTTGGTCCAGGTTGTCATCAGCTACCATGAGGAAACCTATGTAATTCCTAGAGAGAGAAAAGTTGCACTGTTAAAACTTAATAGTATAGTAGTCATGGAAGCATCAGTTATCTTCATCAAGGCAATTCAGATTTGATTATTGTAGAACTGTGTTGAATACCAAACCAGTGGAGTAGTAGCTGGAGCTAAATCAAGGGATTGTCATTTTTGTCAGATGATTAGGGCTGGCTTGGAAGAGATTTGAAAGGGTTGAGCTGTGTAAATATTCTCTTTTCAGCAGAAAAAGAAAAGGTCCATCATGGCCATTAAGATGCAGCTTGTTAGCTTGATGAATTTCCAACTATTTAACCTTAGCAATTATATCCCCCGCCTCTCCTGTGCCTTCGTGCACGTCTATCAGTGCCTTGGGATTATGTCTCCACGGGTTGATATCTGAGCATATTGGTAATTTTCTATTAAGATAAAATGCAGCTTCTCTGTATCTGATGTGTCTCTCTAAGGATGGTACATGCCCTCGTTAAAAGACCTAATTATTAACTTGAATTATGTTCTCAGATAAATATGAGAACACATTTATTTATAAGCTTTTAAAAAACTTTTTAATGGCAAATACATTTAATTTAACATTTTAGAGATGTGGTGTTCATTTAAGTTATGTTTATAAGTATTATATTAAGTCTTTATAAGTTAGAAGTACATTCCTTTAATTTTTATTTGCCTGTGAGGGACTTGATACATTTAAATAACAGAAACATGTTTAAATAGACATACCAACCTAATGATCCAAGAGCATTTTCACAGTGTTTATTATACATCATATTAAACCCCAGAAAGGGCAGTGTTGTTGCTGCTTTTATGAAAATAAGCATTGGTCTATTTGA
Source organism: Arctocebus calabarensis (assembly GCA_963573935.1). Classification (NCBI taxonomy): domain Eukaryota; kingdom Metazoa; phylum Chordata; class Mammalia; order Primates; family Lorisidae; genus Arctocebus; species Arctocebus calabarensis. The sequence continues at coordinate 53,079 of CAUYON010028634.1, forward strand.
TTTTGTATTGTAATGGTTATCCTGATAATATTTCTACTTCCTGGAATATTTTGGACACATATTAAACTCATAAATAGAATAGATGACATAGAAATTGCTAACTTTGAAAGAACTGTTGAATTCTGAAACAGCTCATTTTAGAAGAAAGATTCAGTGTGCCATCTAGTGGACATTTAAAATTCTGTTCATAAAAAAAAAAAACTAAGTGATTTTTACTCTTCAAAATGCAGTTATCCTGACAACTTCTATCTCTCAGCCCCTTTAGCATAGTTTGTGCTTGTGTTACATCTCATATGGTTTTCCAGTTTTGTTATAATTTTATCTCATTTTATTTTGTAAAGTTATATTTGAAATATATATTTTGAAATCGTCAAAAATAAATCTAGGCCAAGCATGGTGGCTCACACCTATAATCCCAGCACTTTGGGAAGCCTGGGTGAGAGGATTCCTTGAAGACCAGGAGCTCAAGACCAGCCTAGGCAGCACAGTGAAATTTAATCTATATAAAACGTGTTTTTTGGTTTTTGGTTTTTGGTTTTTTTTTTTAATTAGCTGAGTGTGGTAGCACATGCCTATACTCCTAGGTGCTCAGGAGCCTGAGGTAAGAGGATCACTTGAGCCCAGGATTTCAAAGCTACAGTGAGCTATGATTGAACCCCTATACCCCCAAACAAACAAAAAAAAAGATAAGTAAATAACCCTAATGACAGGCATAAATCTGTGTGAACTATGAGACAGGTAAAAATTGTAATGCTTAATCAAAACAAAGGAAGAACATTTAAAAAGCAAAATCTGGGTAGCACCTGTGGCTCAGTGAGTAGGGCGCTGGCCTCATATACCACAGGTGGCAGGTTCAAACACAGCCCTGGCCAAACTGCAACAAAAAAATATCCAGGAGTTGTGGCAGGTGCCTGTAGTCCCAGCTACTTGGGAGGCTGAGGCAAGAGAATCGCCTAAGCCCAAGAGCTGGAGGTTGCTGTGAGCTGTGGCAGCACTCTACCGAGGGTGATAAAGTGAAACTCTGTCTCTAAAAAAAAAAAAAAAGCAAAATCTAAGCATGGTAATTATTAACCTACATTACTATATGTATTCTTTTCTGAGGGAATATAAAAAGGATTATTTTCATCTTTTATGTGTGAATGTATAATTTAAATAGCTTTGTTTTTTTTTTTTTCCTTTAGAGAAATCCAAGACCAGTGACTTACCAATTCCATCCAAATTTAGATTATTACAAAGCAAGGGGAGCAGACCTCATGAACAAAAGCCGGTAAGTCTCCCTTCTCCGGTGATAGCTGTAAATCACAAAGACAGTCTCAGAGGTCATTGGGAAATTTTGCACATGGCTGAAAATAATTTATCAGACTTTAGCATATCAGTGGCTAGTGTATATAATGGATCTTTGTTAAATAAACTATCCAAGTTTTTTTTAAGGCCTCAGAAAATGGTAAGTATTGATGTCAGGATAAGATGAAAAATTAAATAGATATAAGAGTACTTGTTACAATTTGAAGTTAGGCAACTTCATTTTTCTAACACTAATAAACCTGAATAAATTGTGCCTACTTGTATAATCTCTTTCTAGATTTTTGCTGTTGATTTAAAAGAGGCAATTCTATAATATATTCTTAAATTATTTCAGTAACAAAATTAAAATTGGGTTTCCCAACTGTCTTTAGCTACACAATAAGCTTATAAATGCATCTTGTGTGTGCTTCTGTGATTGCATACATAGAAATTTTAAGGGTCACTGTAGGAATAAAAAAAACATTAAAATCCTACTTTTAAAAGAAATTAACATTGGCATAAAGGGTTGATGAACAGTTTTGTTCTTTCATAATACTATATTCAGATGTCTCGAGAGTTAACTTGTCAAACCAGAACCGTTTCAAATTAGAATGTAATTTCAAAGTTTACTCTGGAAGACTAAAACGTTAGTAATGATAAATGTTGCCATGTTGTCCAAATTTTCTTCTTTAAGCATTTTGCCTGTCTGGTAGCTTTTCTTCAGTAGAATTCCAACAACCTAAATATACATTTATGGAGTACATATACACAATGTGTTCTACTGCTTCTGGAGAGTGAAAAATAAGTTATAATTCCTGCTAAGTAGGAACCTATAGTCTGTGGATGGGAAGAAGTTTACAGCAAAGTGGCTAAATTTAAACTTTGAACCCTACCCATCCTAGTAAAATGTTATTATAAAACTATTCATCTTTGATTGAAATCTGTTTGCCCCATATTTTGATGTACTGTGTAATTATGAGACCGGTTCTATAGCCCATGTCACTTCTCTGAAGCTCCTTTCTGTTTGTTCATTTCATATTTATCTTGTTACACAAACACAAAGCTGTTCCCTATAGTCAGTCACTTGTTCATTCAACAAATTTTTACTGAGTGCTAAACTCTGATTATTTTAGTAACTAGAGATGCCTAGTGGACAAACACGATCCAAATCCCTGCCCTCAAGAATTTTACTTTCTAGTCACTAGTATTTCCTCCCCCTTATGTCAAGTATCTATTTCTGGTATGTTTAAGAGAACGTGATATGTTAGATTCTTTCTTTACAACAAGAAAGAAAATCTTTCCCTGTAGCACTAAATTATTTTTGAATAACAGTCAAAGAAATTTCAATTCATAACAGATCATAATCACACCTCCACTTCTACCCTTCCAAAAGCCTCCCGGTATCTGTCATTGGTAATTCAATCTACTTACTGTGTCCCTTTTGACCTTTTTGATCTTTTGACCTTATCTCCTTCCTTCTACTCTCCTCATTCCTCACTTCTCTACAGCTTCATAGACCTTCTCTCTGTTCTTAGCCCTGCTGGGACCTTTGCACTTATCTCTTCCTCCTCCTAGAGCACTTCTCCTACACCCACTTTCCCGTGCCTCTTCATGACTTAGGGCTCAGCCCAAATATCACCCCAGAAAGGCCACTTTTTGCCTCCCTTCCTGTCTTCTCCCCATTTGCTCTGTCTCATTATCACTAACTGAAGTTATATGATTTATTTATATATTTATTTCATGTCTCCCCAACTTCTCTACCAAAATCTAAACCCCCGAAGGCAGGCACTTGGTCTTATTCAACACCTCCTGGCAGCTAGGGCAATGCTTGCTATAGGGAATGCATTCAACACATATTAGAATATGTGTGTGTGGGTGTGTGTTGTGTTTTGTTTACAAATTCAATATCATTTTCCCCCCAAAGGAATGTACTTAACCTTTCCTTTCTCCCCTTCATATTTTTATTTTCTTCTATCTAGCCTTCTCTCTTGCCTTTTTCTTCTACAAAATGTTAGTTCTGTTTTATGTATTTCTTCTAAGCACGTTGAGATTCTTACACAAAGTATTGTTTGATGATTAGGTTTTTCATCACCTCTTTGCAATTTCAGAGCTTACAATTGATATTGAACTAAATGAAGTGTAATACGTGAAGTAGAAGACGTCATAGACCAGTGAGCAAGGAAAGAGTTAATATTAATAGAGGGTCCTAGGAAAACAGGCAAATCTTTGAAAAGAGATCAACTTATAACCTTACCACACACCAAAATAAATTCCAATGTGTGCTCAAACAAGCAGACATGGAAATAAAATACAGGTGCCTATCTGACCAATAGTTATGTGAGAACCTTTTAATCTTTTATTTCTTTTTAATTGACAAATAATAATTTTGTGAAGATGTTTTAACCTGAAAAGTAATGGAGGAAATCACAAAGGGAACATCTGGTGGATTTGGCTATACAACAAATATTTTTAAGAGGATATGTCAAAAATAAAATTAAAATAAATAGAAAATTAGGAAAATAGTGTAGTGTGTGTGACTGACAAATTATAAAATCATTAATGTATAAATAACTTCAATATGGAATATAAGCGCTTGTCTCAGTGGCCCTTCTATCTCATTTCTGTTCTGCTGAAATCTCCTTCTTTCCTATAAATATTGGGACACCCCCTCCCTAGGCTTCTTTCTTTTCTATCCACATGGCTTCACATACTGTCTATAGCTGAATGGTTCTAAATTTCTGTCTTCAGTTTTTTAGCCCTTTCCTTGAACTCCAGACTTAGATAACCCACTACTTATTAAATATTTTCTTTTGAGTATTTCATACACATCTCAAATTCAATATTTTCCAAACTGATTCTCCCTCCATATTCACAAACCTGATGTCTCCTTAGTGCTTCTTCATTACAGTAAATACTGGACTTATTGCTCTAGACACCAACTCTTTTCCTTTCCTGATTTTAATCTGTATCCTTAGCTTCTCCAAGTTCTGTGAGGCTTTCTAGCAAATCATCAAACCTAATCGGTAGTCTAGGGACCTTCTGTAGTCAAAACTAAAATTTCTAATACAGGAAACAAAAGGCAATAAAAAAGATAGATTAAATGAAGTTTATCAAAATTAAATTTTTTCTGTTCATCGAAAGACATCATTAAGAAAATGGAAAGTAGTGTTTGTAATACATATATCTGAAAAGGACTCCTATCCAAAATATACAAAGAATTCTTACAAGTCAAGAAAAAGACCAAATAGGCAAAATGCTTGAACAGACACTTCACAAAAGCAGTTGTAAAAATCATTGGTGTTCTATGAAAAGATACCAAACATTATTAGTCATCAAGAAAATGCACATTAAACCATAACGAGATACCATTTCACAATGACTATCAATAGGAAATGATGGGAAGAGTCGGGAATGATTAGAACACTCGTGTATTCCTGTTGTGAGTAAAGAAAGGTATAATTTTATGTCTAGTTTGGTAAGATAGTTTGGTAGTTAAACATACATCTACCCTGTAATACAGTAGTTCAAAGTATAAATGTCTGTCCAAGAGAAATAAAAACATGTATCTACATAAAATAGTGAACAAAAGCAAAACATCTCCACAAGAATACAGCCTTATTCATGGTTCCCCAAATCTGGAAATAACCCAATATCTATCAAGAGACAAGATAAACAAATTATGGTATGTTCAGGTAATGGAATAATACTCAACAATGTAAAGGAATGAACTACAGGTGGCTCTTGGTATACATGGAGGATATTTGCAGTAACATGAATGAATCTCAAAAGCGTTACTCTAATTGAAAAAACCAAGACACAAAAGAATACATAGTGAATGGATGCATTCAAGTGAAGCTCAAGAACAGACAGCTAACATGTTGTGATAAAAACAAGGGAGTTTGGCTGCCTGAGGATGAGGGTTTGGAACTGACTATAAAGTAAAGGGACAAGAGGGAATTCTAGGATCAAAGAAATGTCCAGCTGTGTTATTTGGGATGTTTTACACAGGTATACACATCTTTATGTTATACGTGATTGCATGCAATTTACAATCCATAAATTATACGTGAAGTATGCCTAAATTCTTTTTAAAAAGGGAAAAAGGTCTGTTTGTTCTGCATAAGATAGGATATAGTGTTACCATTTTAAGTGGGTCCTTAACCTAAGTTGGTTAACACTTATCTTTAATAAAGCATAAAAAGCACTTGAGATATAGATGTGTTCATAGCACAGATTCTCAGCTATTTAACGCAAAAATATCACAAAATTGCATTTATGTAGCCATTGGTGTCCTTGGAAATTCTGATCAGCCAATTAGCCACTAATACTGATAACCATAGATTCTATGGCTTCGTGGCTTGGGGAACATTAGTAGCATATTATTTCTTCATCATAATTTAGTGATAAAATATCTTTGAAAAATGCAGTCATTAGTTAAGTAAATATAATAAAGCCTAATTTTAAAAATCTTATTGACCATATAAAGTAAAAATTTTCCAAGAGAGTCTTATAGTGCCTTTTAGGTTTCAAAGCAGTATTTATATATTTATTGAATACCATAAGCAGTGGCAGGTACTGTGGTAAGCCCTTGGTAATATCAAGATTCTAAGACCCAGACCCTGACATCAAGGATGTTCAGACTCATGTGAGATATCAGTCTTAGGCACATAAGTCGCTTTACAATGGAAGCTAAAAGGCATTCATTCATTTCACAAATATTTGAATTTCCTCTGTGTGTCAGGTACTGAGAAAACAGCAATGAAAAAGACAGATGTGGTTCATCCTCTCACAGAGCTCAGATTCTAGTATAAGATTACAATTGTTGGAACAATATTTGTGCTTCCTGGGAACCTGCAGTTTTTCAAGACATTCTAGTTAGGCCAGGCTCTGAGACAAGCACTCCCAAGATGAAGTATATCCTGATCCCTAGGAGATAGGGGGAATTACTAGCCAGTAGGCATTGTCGGGGTAAGAATGGAGTGCATCTCAGTAGGTATGTCCAGGGAACCTTTTATACTAGAATTTTCTTTCCCATGTAGGGGTCCTGAAAGAGGTCCTCTAGGCAGGACCTATCTGGCAGAATTTTAATTCTGGTGTCCTTTATCATTGATATCATTTAAGTTCTTTAAATTCTTTTGGGGGCAGAGGAAAGCTGGAAAGGTTAGCACAGAGAATATTATTGCTGATTTGCTGAGTGAGAGAGCAGAGAACTAAGCTTCATTTCTTTCATCTCTATTAAGGCCTAATTCAATCCAATAAAATACTTAATTTTGGTTATATGAAATTGCTTAAGCAAGTTAAAAGACCTGTAGTTGTGGATTCTATAAAAAGGCTGATGAAATGACATATGCTCTTGAGGCACTACTGAAAGCTCAGCTACCATTTATTTCATCACCTCTGCATAGGAGAAAGAATTACCCATATTGAAAAATTGTGTCATTTTCAAAAGAGAAAATCCATGAATGTTCTGGAATAAAGAAGATAAAAAAATCTATTAATATAAGAGATTGCAGGTTTTAGAAAATAAGAAATTTTTTCTTTGATTGCTCAGTTGGGTGTTTCTGGTTACAAATTCTTAAGTAAATTAGATGGGTCTTTCTGAAGACTGGTCACAACTTAAATGTACTATTTTTTTATAGCAGTGAATTCTGGTTATTTAAGGACAAAATTGGAACAAGATTTGAATGTTAAATTGTCATTCTGAGCTCAAAAGTTGAATGAATGAGAAAATGTCAATTCCCATTTTTAAAAAGAAATGTGCAAGTAAGTGAAATCAGAGCACAGTGAATATTATCCACACATGTAATGGAAAATCTACCACTAAAATACCTAGGCACTTGCTTTTAAAGACTTAATTATAGCAATCCATGGTGAAGCAGAGAAGAGAAATCAGGCTTCTTGATTTTTAGAGTTATTCTTATCCATGAAATCACATGTCATCTTTGCATCCTCGTTCCTTATTTGGATTTGCAACACAAGAAGTCCATTGCTGTAGATGTAGCAGGTATTGGCTCTGTTTTCCAGGTGTCTGCCTATCTCCTATCTAATCTCTACTTCCCAATCACTTCTGAGAGTTTCCCCCAATCACTTCTGAGAGTTTCCCCCGTTAATATATACTGTATGTCCCCTAGATTATCTTCACATCTCCTCTTGCTTGCTAATAAGTGACAGCCCCAATATAACAACTCTTCAATGGTCTCCAAACAGCTTAGAAAGTAGAAGTAAGGCCAATTATGGCTGATGGACCCAGCCTAGTAAAAGCATCTTAGACCTTAAATAGCTAACAGGGACTTGATATGAGTGGTTTCACAGCTACAGTGCTTTTGAACACAGCTGAAGGACTGAACCATGATGAACAAATCTCTATGAAGTAGAATGACGGTTTTAAGGGGTATGTATAGAGGGAGAAAAACTCTTTGATAAGATTTTCAATTTTGTTCAATTTATACTCCCTCAGTGGGTGACTAAGGGAACCCAAGCACTTTTACCAGTGTTGGTTCATTGACTTTTGATTTGCTGATAGGAAAGATGAAAATGGTACTTCAATGTTATTTTAATTTTCATTTCTTTAACTAATTATAAGTTTGAACTGCCTATTAAATGTTTATTTGCAGTTTACAATTCTTCTTTCACTATGTGCCTATATAAGGCAAATGCAGAGTTTACATTTTAGTACTAGAAACAAACAATAAAATTTTTAAAAGCTCAAAATATCATGTAAGGAAGTGAAAAATGCTATGGAAAAAACAATTGCAAAGCAAAGTAACAGGACACAGAGTAAAGGGGCTCATTGTTTTAGGGAAAGTAGTCAAAGTGAGCTTCTCTGAAAAGATAATATTTGAAGAGATATTGAATAGTGAGTGTGTTGCACAGATTCTCAGAGAAGAGCATTCCAGACATATGGAAAATCAAGGGCAGTGCTCCTGAAGTGGGAACGTGTTTCTGAGATTGAAGAACAGTGGGCATGTCGGAATGGCTGCAACCCAGTGAACAACAGGGGAGAGAGGTGGTAGCAGATGAAGTTGGAGAATAGTAGGGGGCTAGATCCTAGGGGGCCATCCTTGCAGGCTATTGAAAAAGTTTTGACTTCATCCTAAATTAAGTATTTGGGGAGTTTACTGAAGGGCCCTGAGCAGTGAAGTGATATGATCACCTACATTAATCTTACGGCTATATGGAAAAAGGTCTATAAAAAGGAGAGGAAGAAGAGAAATTAATTAGGAAATCAGCATCTAGATGAGCAATGATAGGGTGACTTGGAATTAGCAGTGCAAGGAGAGAAGAGTGACTTGTTTCAGGATATGTTTTGAAGAGGATTTGCTGATGGACTTGATGTGTGATGCAAGAGAAAAAGAGGAGTCCAGGGAAAGTCTAGGGAAGCTGATGAATCTTAGTATTATAGGCACACTTCATTTGATTGTGCTTCACTTTATTGTGCTTCACAGATACTGTATTTTTTTATAAATGGAAGTTTTGTGGCAAGCCTGCATCTAGCCAAGTCTGTCAGCACCATTTTTCCTACAGCTTGTGCTCACTTTTTGTCATATTTTTGCAATTCTGCCAATATTTCAATCTTTTTTATTATTATATCTGTTAGAGTGGCCTGTGATCAGTGTCCTTTGATATTAATATTATAATGGTCTTAGGGCACCATAAACCACATCCATATAAGAAGGCAATTTTTTTTAATAATTGATAAATGTTGTGTGTGTTCTGGCTGCCCCACCAGAACTATTCCATCTATCTTCCTCTCCTTAGACCTTCCCATTCCCTGAGACACAACACTGAAATTAGGCCAATTAAAAACCATTAGGTGGCTTCTAAGTGTCCAAGTGAAAGGGAGAGCCACACATGATGAAGCTTAGTGAAGAAGTGATGTAAAAAGCCAAGATAGGCCAAAAACTAGGATTATTTTTTTAAACAGATGGATTTTGGGCTGCAATATTTCATCTTCTTTGGCACTACTGTGAACAGAATAGAGTCCTTGACTGTTTCTTCAGCTTGGCTATTGTTGGTATATATAAAGGCTACAGATTTATGAGTGTTGATTTTATAACCTGAGACATTCATAATTGCTAAGTCATGGAAGAAGCCCAAGTGCCCATTGACCCATGAATGGATTAATAAATTGTGGTACATGTATACCATGGAATACTGTGCAGCCTTAAAAAAAGATGGAGACTTTACCTCTTTCATGTTTACATGGATGGAGCTGGAACATATTCTTCTTAGCAAAGTATCTCAAGAATGGAAGAAAAAGTATCCAATGTACTCAGCCCTACTATGAAACTAATCTTTAGCTTTCATATGAAGGCTATAACCCAATTATAGCATAGGAATATGGGGAAAAAGGCAAGGGTAGTGAAGGGAGGGGAGAGATTGGGGTGGAGGAAGGGTAATTGGTGGGGCCACACCTACAGTGCATCTTAGAAGGGTACAGGTGATCCTTACTAAATGCAGATTATAAATGTCTTCATATAATAACTGAGGAAATGCCAGGAAGGCTATGTTAATCGGTTTGATGAAAATAGTTCAGATTGTATATGAAACCAGCACATTGTACCCCTTGATTGCACTATTGTACACAGCTATGATTTAATAATAAAGACAATAAAAAAAAAGAAAAACACACAACAGTGCTGTACAAAAAGCAAAAAAGAAAAAGATGGGAAAGATAGAGTAATCTCTACCTACATACAGATTACAGTCCATTGGTAAAAACAAAGATTAATTACATGTGGAAAAATGTAAAATTAATGTGGATACATAACAGGGACTCAGTAGGTGTTAGATGCACGAATGAGTGAAGGAAACCAAAGTGTGAAGGAATCTTTATGCAAGAGTCTTGGAATACTTTTCACAAATGCTAACTAATAAACTCTTCAAATTCTTTGGAGCCTAAGTAGAAACTGGTATAGAAATCCCTGTTTCATTGAGAACTTAGGTTAGGTTTATAACTTGTAACTTTACAGCTTTAAAACTTCAGAGTTGCAAGACAAAAAGGTCATGTGAGTTTGAGGGCCGGACAGTCTGAGACACAGTCTCTACACTCTGTGCTATGAGAAGAAACAGAAGTCTTCCATATCTCATGTTGGAGAGACATCATGAGGAGAGAGGCATTTTGGAGAAAACAAACTCAGCATTCTGAATAAAGATTTTCCTTTCCCTGACTTATAAAAACAATTGCTCTATCTAATCATCAGTGGAAGGAGCATTAGTCTCAGAATGGCCATCATAGTTTTTCTTTTTAATCTTTATTTTGGGGGGTTAGTTTTTTTT